>VUQI01059852.1:0-25841 GCA_015106735.1 Paratilapia polleni
AGTTTAAGCGTAAGTTCAATAAGGAAGATCTGTAATCACTCATCCGTCGACTTCTTGGGTGTTCGGCTGCCAGTGTGTTCTATACATCACTTCCTCTTTCCCATGCTGTCAAACTCAGTACTGACATCATTGCTCTCGTCCAATCACGTTCTTGCCAGCCTTCAGCGAGCCAATCAGCCTCCAACCCGCGTGCTTTAAATCTCAGTGCTCTTCTGTCATTCTGTCTTTCAGACTCTCATTCGTGCAACCCGCCTCCTCCCCATCTCCACCTCACTCTGGTCACTCAGAAATCATCCAAGCCTTCATCTCCATCTTCACCACCACCAGCATCTAGACTCTGGGGGGTCCTGTCCTAAATCCTATCACTGTTGGGATTCCGCTCTGCTGCGATGGGTCATCGGAGTCTAATCGCCAAATAGATTAATTAATTCTGTATAAATCAATAAATCGTGTTCATTTTTTCCAAGTGATCTCTCCTTATTGAATTATAGTAAGATCACAAGATTAAAGAAACAATATGTTGTTGTTGTTTTTGTTTATTAACTTGTTGGTGAAATACATTTAATTGCTGTCTTGCAAAAAGCTGGGTGAAACTATTAATACAACTCACATTGGTACACTAAATATGAAGCTATGGCTAGCAGTCAATTAGCTTAGCCTTAGCCTATATTTTATTTAATCCATCCAAAAACAAAAGTTGAGAAACAGTAAGTTGCAGTTTTATGATGAGTTACATGCTAGGGACCTATTACGTTCATTTCCAACTCCATATTTTTATTCTAGGATTCCACTGTATACCTTTGCATGATTCACAGTTCAGATAATCCTTTTTTATCTTATACTTGGCCTTCGTGCAGTCCCACAGTCTATCCTCTGTTTAAAACAAGACAGTTTAGCTCCCTTCCCCCCTCCTTTTAATCCATCTTTCCTCTGATTGGCTACTCCTGGCAAACAAAAGGTTTTAAACAGCAAACAGATGGAGATTCAGTGCTCACAGCCAGAGCTGTGTGCCTGGGATGACCTGCTGCCATTGATGTCAGACACACCCAAGAGTAAAATCAAATCTCTGAAATTAGAGTATTCTGAAGCCTGAACTTTTGGTTTATAGGGATTACTTGTACATATGCAGACCTCATTATTTGTACATTTGGCCATCTTTAATATAAATATAAACCACTGTAACAGTATGAATATCATAGAAAATAAGGAAACTCATAATAGGTCCTCTGCATGGCGGTGGTTAGTGCTTTCACTTCACAACAAGAGGGTTCAAATCCATCCTTCTGTGTGGAGTTTGGACTGTGGGAAGAAGCCAGAGTACCCGAAGAGAACCCACACAACCACAGGGAGAACATGCAAACACTTGCATGGCAGGTAAATTGGTGATTCTAAATCGGCCTTAGGTGTGAATATGAACGTGAATGGTTGTCTGTCTCTCTGTGTTAGACCTGCAATAGACTGGCAACCTGTCCAGGGTGTACCTCACCTCTTGCTCCATTACAGCCCCACCACAACCCTTAATTAGATAAGCAGAAGAAGATGGATGGATGGATATCACTGCTAAAAAGTGTGCAATTTGAACAATAAAGTTCTGAAAAGAAGTTTAGGGGAGAAAGTAGCAGATTTGGACAATTCCCTTTAGGTTTATCACTACAAGTGACCCTTTTCACACTGTCACTGGATCATATATTTGTTTATTTTTTTTTAAGACATCAGTTAGAGCTGCTTTAAGTGAAGCCACACATCCATAAAAACAGATCTCACTGTGTGCACACTTTGCTTTACATACCCTCAGAATGTAGCACAATGTGAGTTTGGTTTGATCTCCTGTGGATACTGAAATCTGTACCAAGGCGTTACACCCAGTTGCTGTAATATCATTAAGTGGAAAACTGCAGCCTCCTCAGGGAGCATTCATGACTCCATCATGTCCTTTCATCATATTCTGTGCTAGCTGTGAGAACGCTGTGTTTGCTCCAAGGTTTTTCTTCACTTGTCACGTGCTTCCCGAGAGCCCTGACAGAGAAGCAGCATCTGTTACTACAAAAAAAAAACAACAAAAAAAAAAACAAAAAACCTCCCAAAACTGCCCGTAAACCTGCAAGTCACCCAGAGTGACCACTGACAACTTAATTTATCTGAGCTGCGAGCTACCAGCTCAAGCTGGTCTCAGTGTTTTTAATTTGAAAAGCTGTCTGATAGAGCCACTGTGGTCTTTTTAAATGCCGCACACTGTGCTGATATATGAAGCTGGTGGAATATTGCTGGTTCAGCTTCCCTGGGGAATACACTAGAAAGCCTTGATGCTCTCTTAATCTGCTGTAGTCTTAATGTGCTGAAACCGAACAAAGAGTATAGATCTAGTGTAAATTAAATAAAATGCCTACGGTTTCAGAAAACACCTTCTTTTGTGATATACACAGAGGTTCTTTTTGGCAGCTGATCTCCACCAGAAACTTGTTTTCTATACATTGTTCTCTGTACACTACCTGGACATTTATACTGCTTTTTATTCATGAAAAGGTTCTGTTGTCCAAAAGTGCCACATAGATCGATGTATTTAATTTCATTAAATGGATGTTTTCTGGCAGTAACAACAGTTCATATCCTGAATGAAGATGGTTGGTTTTCCACTCTATCACTGTTTGAAGTAACTTTGTCTTCCTCTCCTTTCTTTCTATTCAAAGTCTCTTTTTGTCTGCATGACCTTTCTCGTATTTCAGACAAATCCACAGAAATATTACCCTCCAAAGGATAAAACTATGAGACTCTATTGGCCATACGCCCAATCTCCAATTAGAATTATCCTTTATCATTTGGGTCAGAGAGACTATGCATCACATAAAGTCCATTTCAAGGTCACACCTGAAAGCAGATTCTTCTATTTTAAAATTATCAGGCTCTAGTTACTACAAATGGAAACTGTTTGCACCAAGATGTGAACATCATTGTAACTTGCAGGATACTAACAGTATGTAATAATCATTATAAGGTTTTGATGTTAATATACAAGAAATGAACGCAGAGGCATCAAGAGTGCACACTTAAAAAATAAAAAGAAATAATGTAATGTTTTTCAAAAACATGCAATAATCATGAATAATAATAGTTAATAAGTGATGTTTTCTTAAGTTTACATATCCAAAAAACTTGGTCAAATGGTTAGGGCACATACAACATGGACAAAAATGCCATAAAGGCCCAACTGCAGGTCTGTTGAACCTTTGCTGCATCTAGACAGTTTTTTCTTTTTTTTTTTTCCCAAGTTATGTGGAAGGTGTCCTTTGACGGTGGTGCATAATGCATTGTGTTATGGCATTAGTGTTTAGAGTGTGTCACGCCAAACTCATCATGTTTCAACATGCACTGTTGCAGTGTTGCAATGTTGCAATGCATGTTTTAAGCCAAACCATGATCTTTTTGTCAACCTACCAAAGACATTTTTAGTGGCTAAACCTAACCATTGAGTAAAATGAAATGAATCCGCAGGTGGAAAAAAAGAGAGACACATCGATCCAAATAAGATGCGAACTACAAATGTCTGGCTAATAAACCTGCAACTTATGTTACATATCACGTAACATGTAACACATCATGTTATACATCTCATGTGGAATTTGTAGTTCAGTAAAAACCTCTAGTGCCGTGGCTGGTGCATCAAGGTAGCAATGCTCAAAGACACTATAGCTGTGGCTGGGTACATTCAGCAGACACACACACACACCATTTGTCAGTTGACAGGCTCTTTATTTACTTTTTCCTCTTTGGCACACACACTCAGTTCAACAGGACCAGGCACTCTGCTGTATTTTGCCCAGCATGGCAAAGCGCCCCAGCAATCTCAGCTCGAGGATACTGTTTCCCTCCATCTCCATCCCAGTGTGGCTGGCTTGGCTGTAGTCGGTGTGTGTCCTTGTTCCCAACGTGCTACTGCATAAACAGGAGAGACTGATTAGCAAAATGTGTGACAGCTGTGCCAACCAGCCTTACCTGGCACTGCCCCCATGAACTGTCCAGCTCTACTTCTCCCCCTGCAGCTGAGCTAAAACCACACCCCACCGCCAGACACCTTGTGCATAACAGCAGTATTGCATTGGTGTTTCATCCTTTTGTTGTTTCTACTGTAACTGAGAAATCTAGAAAATACATAATGGTATTCTAGTAATATTATTTTAAAATACAAAGCTGCTATATATAAAGGATGATTGAAAGAACTGTGCTGAGGTACTAGCTGTGGGGATTCTGATAGATTTGACCGGTGTAATGTCCTCACTGCGAGGTTTCAAAACATAAATATAAATTAAATTTTAATTAGATCCAGATTTATTGCCTGATGTGTTTCAGATCAGATGTTTGACTGTCTTACATAATCCAGCTAATTACATGATGACATTTCTTCCAAACAGCTGTTCTAAAAGTGGAGCATTAAGTATGAAACAACATGTTTGTAACAGTCACTTAATTAAAGTGCAGTTCTCCCTGATGCATAGAGAGAAAGAAGAGAGAGAGCACTGTGTTGATTTTTGTTATGATGCTGAATGAAATGAAGTTGGAAGCTACTGCAGGCAAATTACACAGTCATATTCACTCAGTAATATGTAAGCCATAAAGAATTTAATGTATTCTATTTCTCAAACCAGACAAATTGGTCATTCCAGCTCGTTAATTTTGATATACCCTCTGCACAGTACCATATTTCTACTCTTTTTACCAGTCAGGCACACAAAACCATCATGTTTATCTATATGGTCATTTAAATACTTTTAAAACAATAAAAAGGAATAAAAAAAAATATGATGCTCTTCCACAGTTCCCATAACATATAGCTAATAAAATTAACACATCGGAAAGTTGGGTAGCATTTTCCTGCTTCCTCTAGGCAATAAGTATCTGTTTTATAGTTGTATTTATGTCTCATCTCTATTGTGCTGCCACTGCAGATTAAAACACATAGTCTAGTGTGTTTGTACGTGCTTGTGCATGCGTGCATGTCTTAGGTGGGAGAAGAAAATTGCAAACCATTCTTCTTTCCCGCCCTCAACATTAATGTCTCACTTGGGCTCCTTCACTCAGATTGCTCATTTTCCAGCTGCTGCTTTTTAATAGAAGTCTAGCCTGTGAAACTGGACAGTTGGTGGAAATCCACTGAGGATCATTTAGGAACAGGCTCAGCACTCCATTTGGGCCTGTATATAATAAAAGCGAAAGAGTGTGTCGTACATAAAGTTGCTTTTTCACTCTCCCTGCAGCCTGTGACCTTATCACTGCTGTGTTATTAAACTTTATTGTCGTGCAGCAACACACTAAGGTACCAAGATGATCACGCGGTAAATTTTATTACATAGTCGGTTCCCCAAATTCACAAAAAAATATATCAACAGACTCCAGTTACATAACAGAGGTGTCCTTTTATGACCCAGTATGAGTCATAACTCTCCAAAATTATGATCTCCTTGTTGAAAAACCAATTCAACATATTACCATCAGACAGCCAAAATAAACAAATATTTTTAATATTTATCAGTGTTGCTCAAAGCTGCATGACTTTAGGAAAGTTTGAGGCATTTACACATTAGCTGCCCTTTTCAGAAACGGAAGCGTCTGTCTTTAGCCAAAATGCTAGTGTTTAAGGCATATTTTTTATCAGGTGTTGACATTTCATGTGTTGTCTTATTTGGCATTAATGCATGTTAAATTGTTGCCTTCCATGTAGAAGAATTCAGTATTAGATATGAGGTCAGAAGCCTGACAAGCTGTAAGTATTTGTAAAATTTGGCAGCTAGCACAACAATATTGCAGTTGTCGTTTCCAAGTGCACAACTTGCCACGTATGAGACACAAGTACACTTTCAGTTAGTGGAATAGTGCAATAAAACATAAAACTGAATTCATTTTCAACAAGAGCAAGTTCAATAACGCTGTGTGGATTTTGATCGCTGTGTGGATTTTGATCAATCGATGGTTTCTTGTAAACCTAGTGGAGTTTTTATCAGAAGTTTAATCATTTATGAACGTGCTACCAGTGAGTATTTATCTATATTCATCATTACTTAACCACAATAATTCAAAGAACAGACACAGTTTGACATCTTCAATCATCTCTTTAATGGTTTCCACTGTGGACGTGTGGTGTAAAGTGTGTTTCAGTTTGTTCCAAATCAGCCTGCTATGGCACAAAGTTTCTACTCCGACAGCTGACGTAGTATCAGTCTTGCATCCAGACGAAATGACAGACTAGACAGGTTTCGGTTTAATGACATGCCACACTGCGCTGAGAGGCATTATCATCATGAAAATTAGTTCAGTAAGCCCTCTCTTTCCCCTCCACGAGCCATACAAGTAAATAAATCAACTATCATCAACCAGCATGACGCACAGTTTTCATCAAGAGAAATGACTGGGTCTACAGGATTTATTACAGACGCAAACAGCTAGCATCTAAATACTCAAAACTTGCCTCATCATAGAGCCGTCTTGACCTCAGGGCGGGAGATTACTGAACAAAACAAAAGCACCACAATGAGGATGATGCTTTCTGAGCAGTAATTAATCTCTGACATGATTATTATTATTGGAGCGTAATCTTTTCCTTCTTTTGGTAAGTGAGGACTTGAACGAGGGGAGCGCTTTTATTTTTAATCTACAACTGAGTCCGATTTAACAGAGGAGCTTTGCTGTGCAGCTTAATTACCAGCTGCTAAATTGAAATGTAAATTTGCTCTTTCTTCTCCTGCTGAGGCAGAGAAATTCAACAGTTTGCAGTTCAAGCACAAGAAGAAACAAACAATGTCACATTCAGAGCACATCCAAACACGTCTGTAAACCACAAAACTATAACTAGATGTCTGTATTTCCTCCTCTAAGACTGAGAGATGTACAAAAAAATACACAGGTTTTAATGCAGTGCCTAGTGAAAAACAGTATTTTCTGTCATAGTGTGTCTGAAGTAAGCTGATGTGACTACATTTGAATATTTAATGCAGTTACAGGTCCACTGTGTGCTTCTGGCTGTATTCATGCTCACAGTTATTAGCTAGTGTGATTTAACCACATCATAGTTCAGTCAGCCACTCTCTTCTGCTTCATCGAAACAACCATAAGGTTCAGAGTTCCGCTTTGGGAATCTTCTTCTTTATGCATGCTCTGAGGAAAGATTCCCACTACAGATTTCATTTTTCCTGACCTATTTCCTTTTTATGTAACGTTGTGGCTGTTAAAGCTTATTCCCAAATCTGGTCTTGTTTTGTCAATCTCCCCTCTTTCCTTTTCAGCACTGCTATTATTGTGCAGATGAGTGCTGTTATTGTTTCCTTCATACCATCAGTGAGATTTAAACCCCATTCAGTCAAAATATAGAGGAACGGATGGAAGCTTATCCCCAAATGCTTTTCTGCTCTTTCATTATTCGCTCTTACATAAGGGGAGCCTCTCAGCTGAGACCTGTGATTCATGCGTCTTAGTTGTATAAATATTTGGTGCTTGAAATTTTAATAAAGAAGTCAAGTCAGCTGAGTTTTCCTCGGGGAGCAGTGCCGAGTTCACCCACCCAGTGTCACGGTTACCATATGGCAAAGATGAAACATTTTACCCTTAAAATAAAAAGAATAATGAAAGAGTTCAATCATGAGTCATACAGTCAGGATAATGGGGAAATCTATACTATATATTACACTTCCAGCTGCATGTGGTTAATTGCATTTTACAAGGTACATGACAGATAATGTTATGAGAGCTCACACATTTGTGCTCTAAATGTAGAAAAGAGATACCCGGGGGGGGGGGGGGTTGTACAGCACTGATACGTTAGGGTCTATGTTGTTTGAGTACATGTAATTCCATTAAAGCAACTGGCAAAAGGCCAAAAGCTAAAAACACTGGAGACAGACGAAAAAAATCTCACTTTTAAATTGATGATGCTGTGTAGCTGATGTGACTCAGCTAGTTTGCTGACTTCATACCCTCCTTGAATATTTTGTGATTTTAAAAAAATGTTGAAATGTTAATTTCAGTATGTCAGTCACACACCAACTATCTGTCTAAAGTCTGAGGACATTTTCCATTATGACTCACTGTTTATACCTGACTAGGTAAATCTGTAGCAGCAAAGCCTCAATGTGTACCAAAATGAGCAAGAATCTGATTTTTACGACTTAGGAATTCATTTCAATTTTTTGTAACTTTAGTCTGACTTGAACGTTCCTAAAAATTTGTTACTGCAAAAGTCTTGAGCCACACTTCGTTTCCTTATATATTTTGTTTTAAATATAATATATTAAATATTATTTTATATTTTGCTTCCAAGGAGCCAGACTTGTAATTTTTTTAAGTGGTCTTGAGCAATAGTTCTCCAGGCTTTCTTTAGACATTGGCTGCTTTTTCACTCATTTTCATTCCAGTCCTTGTACCTGAGGAATGTTTCTTTTTGGGTTTTTTGCTTGTTTGTTTGTTTTTAATGTTAAGACACTTAACACTGACCTATGAATCATTCAAGCATAAAAAAGGCACCTAACTCAAGGAATGAACCAGTGTTTTGTCTATAGATAACAGACAACTTTGTTACTAGCAGCCTGTCGCAAAAACACATAATTTGTTCTCATTTCTGTAGTCGAGTCCATGAAAAGATAACACAGTTTGACAGGCATTAAATAATATTTTTGCACCAACAAGGTGATTCCCAAAGAGCTATTAGCCTAAAACTTGGCATATCTCAGCATAGTGTGCAGTGTGTCCTTAAAAAAATGTGAGGAAACTGCATGAGAGGATGACAAAATACAAAGTGGCAGGCCTAAAGCACTATCTACAGCAGATGAACAGTACTGAAAGTGATGTCGTTAAGAAATAGAAAAAAGTCCATCGAAGTTCTGACACAGAACCTGAGAGATGCATGTGTCTTTGGAAGAGCTTTGGAATGTCCGTCAACAAGCCTGGAGAACTATTCCTGAATACTGTTTAAAGGAATTACAAGAAAGTTTGCCTTATATGCTGTATTTCCATTTATGTTTGCACATTTCAATAAATTGCTGTCCTTTTATCCCCATTTTCCTAGTAAAATATGACATGAGGGGTGGCTCAAGACTTTTGCACAGTACTGTAAGACCAAATAAACTTTAATAATTATGAATATTTAAGAAATAACCAGAATTTTATTATTTATTTATTTTTAAAAAAAAAAAGAAAAAAAGAGGACTAATGGGGTCTATGTGGTTGTGGTTTGAATAGGTTTGACCTACAGTAGCCTGGGCTGTATTCATAGACATTATAAAACATGGATGTAGCCACAGTTACGTCACCCACTGGTTTTGGCCTCCACAATTTGAAGCTTCAACACAAGCTTTTTGCTAACCATGTTGGTTTTTCAAGCCCAAAGTTACCTTATATGGATGAAACCGTGGAGCGCTAACTAACGCTATAAGAAGCTTGGCCGGTAGCTGTATAAACTATATGGGTGCAATACACAGACACACATATCCACTAATTAGTGAATATGTGTGTCTGTGTGTCCATTAAAAAGGCTTCAAAAGGTACCAACAGTACACACACACAGTGATAAGCTCCAGTTTAATCTCTCAAAGTAGGCAAAGCGGACCCCTCCTGAGGTTGCCCCTTAGCTGTATATGAAGAAGCACCCTGGGCAAGGTACTCTGCTGGCTGACCAAAAATGGAAATATTCAGGAAGTGAATACTGGACTTAAAGATCCCACTCACTTGATTGTTGCCCCTCTGCACATGTGCATTAGTGTTTCCCCCACTGGTCCCAACCCTCAGATCATAGACTGAAGTGACTTCACTATTCAGTTTTCTTGTTGCTCAAATATTTTACAAACAACTTCCATGGATAAAAAAAAAAACTCACAAGACAAAAAGTGAAAAAAATCCTTCTTTTCTAATGATCCTGAAGATATGTTTTACAGACATATCTTCTTGACCATTAGGAAAGAATGTGCAGCCAGGCCAAGTGGCTGCACTGTATCACACTCTTTATACATATAAGGCTGCTATAACTTCATCATGTCATGCACACTGGCCTGTTATCCTCGAAAGAGTATGTAATGTAAAGGTGAATAAACTCTTCTGAATGGGATGATTATTGTTTACTCTATAGTGAGCAGTTAACTGAAATTTACAACAAATTTTCATTTTTTGACATAAGGTGAAAAAAAAGGTTTTAAGGGCCTTGAAGTCATGCAGAGGATGGACACAACAGCTTACAGAACTTTATTGTAAGAAGTCAAAAACATTCCTTCATATAATATTCAAAGCCTTGCTGTCCTCATTGGATAAGAAATACTGCATGTTTGGCTGGACTGAAGCTGCGTGTCTGATGTTGACTCAGAGAGAGGTTTAAGACGCTGTTTTTAGAAGCAGATTTTTAATGAACAGCGTACTTTGGGATTTGACTGGCTCAAAGGTAGTAAGGGTCCATAAAACCTTACCGTGTATGAAACAATTAGAGCTTTGCTTACTTATTATTTTTTTCATCCAGACTTCCCAGGAGGGCCTTACTCGATAAGGGTGAGCTGGAGGAAGGATTTTCAATCTCGGCTCTAACAGGCAATATAAAGTTGACATTTGCACAGTGGCTGTCCTTCCTCTCCCATTTCGTTACTGTACATCAGCACCAAAATCAGATTTACATAAATCCCTGGTGAAAACTGACAAATGTTATCACTACGACAGATTCTATAACTCTAAAATCAATCAGGTTTCCGGCTTCCTATATATTACACTGGTGACATCAGTAAAACAACATCTTATTATCCTTTCAAAAGCTTTCTAGGTGGTTTTGCATCATTATCACTGCACTAGTGTAGAAAGAAAAATCTTTAAAAATGTTTATTTTTAAGTTGAACAGAAACCATATCCCAGATTGAAATGCTGCAGTGCTTTAATCTTATGTCTTTTCAAACTTACTGTTATAACAAAACATCATGGTCACAGAATCTACACATCAAAATCAAAATAGTGCACTAAGGTTGGTCTGAATTTGGGTGAGAAAATGAGAAAATGCAGTAAATGCATAAATTCACTTACATATGCATTTTAATTAGTTTGTTTAAGGAAATTAACTTTACTTTGTGTATTACATATTGTCCATAGCTCACAGGGATTATATAAGTGGTGGGATCTCTTTTTCAAGTGAGACATGTGTAAGAAAACAAAACATAAACAGTTTAAGAACAGGCAGAAACACAGATGATCAGTGTGATACACCAAATTACCACTTACAACCACATTTAACCCTGTGATGTAGTTTAATCTCTCTTATCTGCTAGTTAGTGTTACCTGCACATTGAACTGACCTAGCCCAACTTAAATGTCATGTTATGTGTTTTTTTTTTTGTTTGTTTGTTTGTTTTTTTTACTTTTACAGATAACATCTAGGGCAAGGTTCTCAAACCTGCGGCTCTGGAACTGCATGCAGCTCTTTTGTCCGTCTCTAGTGTCTCCCTGTGGCTTTGACAAAAAACTAGATGAATGTGAACATAGAAATGAAAAACTCATCTATTTTTTTTAACTCTCACCATTTTTAAAGCTATTAGGCTGCTAGGAGTTTTATTTATTATCAAAGTAGGGTACTTTTAATTTCATTCATTTGAATAAAGACAGGTGGAATAATGAAACTCACATGTTCTCCAGATGATGTGGTTTTAGAAAAGCTGACTGAAAGTAGCCTGCAGAGCTTTTATAGCTACTCATTTTAACAGTAGGCCTAAACATGCCAATAGGTCAAAAATTGCTCAAAAACAGCTCTTTTGATAGTAAAGGTTGCCGACCCCTGAACTAAGGGGTAGTCAGTAACTAAACTTGGCTTTAGCTAAGGCTAGCTTTGACTAATTCTAACGTCTCACTGGTTAGCAGTGGCACCATTGCTTCAAAGCAAAAGGGTCTTCAGTTTAGACACAGGCAGTAAAGGTTTATTGCAGTCGAAAATCATGCTAGGTTAATGCTGCATATATTGGTGTAGGAGTTTTCTCTTGGTTAAATCAGACAGATAGTTGTCATTCTATAAGCCCTACAGGACCCAGAATACAATACAAAGACAATGCAGCAACTACATCAACAAAATTCAAATACTTGTATTTTAAGTCTTATTAGTACAAATTTAAAAAGCAAAAAATGCACAGTGTTATGGCATAATGTTTTTCATCATGGAAACAGATGTCAGAAGTCATATACAGGTTGATTATCAAATTTTACCAAAAGGTGTGTAAGGTTACAGCTTTCTGACTTGGTGTGGCGATGAAGTAAGCCTGATAGCACCATGATGAGGGCAAATACACACTGTGTGCAAAATTATTAGGCAAGTGAGTATTTTGACCGTATCATCATTTTAATGCATATTTTCCAACTCCAAGCTGTATAAACTTGAATGCTCATTGGATTTAAGCATATCAAGTGATGTGTATTTGTCTAATGAGGGAGGTTGTGGCCTAAGGAGATCAACACCTTATATCAAAGTGTGCATAATTATTAGGTAGCTTCTTTTCCTCAGGAAAAATGGGCTAAAAAGAGATTTAACTGATTCTGAAAAGTCAAAAATTGTAAAAAAAAAAAAAAAAAAAGTCTTTCAGAGGGATGCAGCACTCTTGAATTTGCTAATATTTTGCTAAGAATTTGCTCTTGACGGACCAGATGGAATTGGGCCCGTGGCTGGAACGGTTACGGGCACAGAGCTCCACTTCGAATCAGACACCAGCAAGGTGGAGGTGGGGTACTGGTATGGGCTGGTATTATTAAAGATGAGCTAGTTGGACCTTTTTGGGTTGAAGATGGAGTCAAAATCAACTCCCAGACCTACTGCCAGTTTTTAGAAGACACTAAAGGTCTGCATCTTTCAAGAAGACCATGATTTTTATGCAGGACAATACTCCATTGCATGCATCGAAGTACTCCACTGCATGTCTAACCAGTAAAACCCTTAAAGATTAAAGAATAATGACATGGCCCCCCTCCTTACTTGACCTAAACCCTATGAGCCCCTCTTAAACAGGAGATTTATGGTAAAGGAAAACAGTACACCTCTCTGATAAGTGTCTGGGAGGCTGTGGTTGCTGCTGCTCCTGACCACTGTAGTTGCTCAATAATAAAATTAATCCTCAAAAATACAACTTGCCTAATAATTGTGCACACAGTGTATACAAAAATCATCTGGTTAACAAAGCCTGTTGAGTGCCGTGATGTGCTCTAGGGCTTGCATTGAAGTTGATGCTTGTCTGTACCTTGCCGTTTTAAAAACATTCTCCCCCAGCAATCTCCCTGAGGAGTCTTCAGCTAGAGCCACACTTTCATACCATCAGCCAGCTTTAATTTCCTTCACATAGGGTGAAGATGAGAGGCGTTCTTCCACAACGAAAATCATAAATAGAACAAATCTAATGGCTTCAGTGTATCAGCTTGCGTGATCATAACTGCTGCTAATTTTTTTATGGAGTCACATTGCATCCACGCGTCTCACGCAGAAGGCTGGGGCAGTGAGAACTGACTAATGTGGGAATATTTATGGACGTCAGTGAGAGTTTCATGATTAACCGTGTCAAGTGTGGGAGGCACTGCTTTCACACGCTGGGAAATTTACACCATAACCTTCCTCTCCCTGGATTCTGCTCATCTGATTTATCTAATGGCTTTGGCATCTCATCTTCAGCCTGCCTCCTCAGTATCCTTCACCATGTTCATATGATATAGGAGGAGAAGAAAACAACATATGCTTCATATTCAAGGAGGGAAACACATGAAATAATATTACATAAATACATAAATGATGTAACAAGAGTCTGAAGCCAAGCTAGCAGCACTGTACAGGTTTTATTTAGCAACTAAATAAAACGAAATCTGGCACTGACATGAGAACATGCTCACAGATCCTGATTTTAACCAGGTATCGTGGTCACCTTCAATTGCAGCTTCAATTAATTGGAATGTAATTAATTAATTAATTTTGCAGGTATTGGGTCATAAACCACAACGAGGAAATTTATATTTTGACCTGATGATGGCATTAGACAAAAAGTACAACCAGAGTAACTGTGAAAACTCTACTCTAGTTGTATTAGGTGAAAAAAAGCAAAAAGGGAGAGTAATAGCAACTGAACTGGGGTGCCTACGGCCATCATTAGGGAGCTTCAAATTTTTGTAAGAATATCTGTCTCAGATGTCATTGCAATCTATCCGGTAATTGACATTTGACTTAAAACCACACATGCTGATCTCATGGCTGTGCTGTAGCAACACAGTAACATACAGTCATGGTAAAAAGAAAGTACACCCTCTGACAACTTTTAAGTATCAGGACATAACAGAAAATCATCTGGTCCTGAGCAGTTCTTAAATTATCTAAATACAACAGCAACACATGATATATTACACCATTTCATTATCTGGTTTTGACTGGGCCATTGCAGCTCCTTGATTCTTTTCTTTTTCTGTTGTAGATTTTCTGATGTGCTTGGGATCATTGTCCTGTTGCATGACACAATTTTGGCAAAGCTTTAGCTGTCAGACAGACAGCCTCACATTTGACTCTAGAATACTTTGGTATACAGAGGAGTTCATGGTCAACTGCATGGTGACTGCAAGGTGCCCAGGTCCTGTGGCTACAAAACGAGCCCAAATAATACTCCCTCCACCACTGTGCTTGACATATAAGGTATTTGCACTGATATGCTGTGTTTGGTTTTGCCAAAAGTGATGCTGTGCATTATGACCATATATCTCCACTTTGCTCTCATCTGTCCAAAGGACATCGTTCCAGAAGTCATGTGGTTTGTTTAGATTCAACTTTGCAAACCTAAACCCTGCTGCAATGTTCTTTTTAGAGAGAAGAGGCTTTCTCCTGGCAGCTTTTCTTTGGTGGCAGGCAGGAAACATTCTTCCTATTGAAATACATGCTTCAAAGTTGTCCTGAATGTAACAAAAAAAAAATGGGACAATTCATGTCCATGTACATGTAAAAATATGTTGTTTTAGTGACTATTTCATGTTTTGCCATGAGACCAGGCTGGCTGTAGGGGAAGTCGGAGGCAGTAGGATTCATTCCTTGGGAACGATGAAATTTTTGTGCCAGTCCTTCTTACAACTTCCATATATTTCACTAGACCACTGAAGAATAGAAGCAGTAGATAAGTGGACCTGCTAGAGGAAATGTCAAGGATCACTAAAAGTCATTAGGATTCACTCTCTGGAGTCCATGAATACCTGCATAATTCAGGCAGGACCAGCAGTAAACAGACCAATCAATGCCACACAGCTAACACTGGTTAAAGATGAAGGAACTGGATTACTTTGTTGTAGCTGACTTGCTTCAAGCACGTCTTGCATTGCATTGATGCTTTGCCACACATTTCTGCACTCCACATCTGGCTACAAAACAACAGAGGAGAGATACGAGTGTTGCTGGGGATCATTTGTCGCTTTGAGACTCAGTCTAGCTGAGGGGCTTGGCACGCGCTGCTTCTGACAAACACATTGTTTAAAGCTTCAGGAGATTAGCTGAGCCACAGCCACTGCCAGGCACTGATATGACTGCTGCTGAATTTACAGCAGGCCCGCTGAATGGAGGCTGCCTGGGTTGGGCTTTTCGGAGGCCATGACAGGCAGGTGTGTTTATTCCATCTAAGGAGTGTGAGCTAGAGGCAGTGACTGAAAGCATCTGCAGTGCTGTTAGAGCTGTGCAAGGGATGGCGACAGAGGTTAGGCCCTCAGGCAGCACTCCCACCCAAAGGCAATCTCATTTTAAAAGGTTCTCATTACCCCCAAGTCGCTGCAATCAGGTATGCCGTAAATCCTTCGGATCCAATTTCTTCTGCAGGGAGCTGACATGGAGCCTCCACACCAACTAATAGCTTCCCAGGACTTCCTCAGATTCTCACACACTGCTAATCCACTGATTACAATAGCCGACAAAGGAGAAGTATTACTAACTGAATGAATGAATATTAACGGGGTGTCATGTTCATTATCTAGAAGGTTAATGGATTTGTCACATAAAGCAGAACACCACATCATCTATATTATTTTTAAACCTCTTAAAAGTTTCATTTTTAACTTCCAATATCTTTTATAACATTTTCAATTACCACTTCCATAGTTTTACATTTATTCCATCATAATACAAAGCCACTTCTTTTTCCTATTATCTCAGCTGACATTAGTGCCTGCAGTAACAGAAAATTGAGGCAGTTTCTTGACCTGATATTTGTGACTTCCTTTACATGTTTTAGTCTGAAGCCAGTCAAGTTCAAGGAAGGACAGCTTGCTTCACCTGTTCCTTGTGGGAAATGTCAAACCTCTAACTCAGATTAGAAAGTAATCTCTCAAGCCATAACCGCAGGAACCTTATAATTTCACAGCATGTGCTCTGGGAGTTCAGCATATGGTGAGGAAGCTTAGAGCCATGTCACCCGCCTCAGGAGTAGCTTTAATTTCTTCATTAATTAATGTCATTGTATGTAAAATCTACAATTTAATTCAATAAAAAATGGTTTATGTGGACTATTCCTGAGTGTAAGAATTTGCACTTTTTAAAATGAAAGGGGACGAATCAATTCATATTTGTTTATATAGCGCCAGTTCATTTGACAGTCAACAGTCACCTCAAGGCGCTTTATAATGTAAGACTTTTAAGACTCTACAATGTTAGAGGGAGAGAGAGACTGACTTGATTTGGAAAAAAAAAATCCTACAGCTGCTTCTCAGACAGTGAGAGGAAAAATTTGGTGGAATTAAGGATATATTTTTTTTACTGAGATCAAAGCCTCAAGGACTGTGGTTAAAAAAATAAAATAAAAGCTAATTTGAATGTAAGAGACTCAGCTAAACTCCGAGTCCCTCAAATCCTTCTCTGCATTAATTATTAGTGAAACAGCTCCAAGTTTTGGTCCCTCGATGATTGCACAGATGGAGGCATTGGCTCTTTGGTTTCCAGTGTTACTTTTAATTTATACATGCTTTAAAAAAATATTTAGCCTGTGTCCAGGACTGCAAGCAAATTGCAATCATGCTAATTTATGTATTTCTGTGTCACAAATGTAGCTCTCTGTGGTTACCTTACCCACCAGTTAAATGAGACCTCCTCAGGTCCTTACAGTGGCTGTAGTGTTCCCTCCACTTCTCAGCAAACAGTGTTCGAGAATAAGTAATGAAGACTTGAGGCAGCTTGCAATGTGCACTGCAGAATTCATTTTCTGCTGTTAAACACCTTGTTAGTGGCACATCCTGCAACTCTCTCCTTCCCTGGCATGATTGGAAGTAATTGTTTTTCGTGTGCATTACTGAAAAACTAAATAAGTTAAAATACACTGCCAGAAAATTAAAAAACAGTGGAGAGAATAGCAGCTCAGTCTATCTCTCGCTGTCAGATTCCTAACAATTAGTGTGGTTGCTGGCACAGATTTTTTTTTTTTCTTCAGCTGATGAAATTTTAAAGTGAGTGTTTATGGTGTGTGCTCATCCTCCTTATCAGTGGAAGGAGGATGTGGTGAGGTACAGGCTTTAACTTTGATTTCACTCCAGGCAGAGCTGCTGTCGATGTGGTATGAACAGATGCTACTACTCAGTCTTTTTTGGCAACTCTGGCAAGTTTTCAGCTGCGGATTGAGGTCACTGAATATGTTTCTCATTAAGTTTCCACAACATTTTCTATAAAAACTTTCTGCATAACAGCTCTGTGATGTTTTGTGTTTTCTCTGCTAGAGCTGACCCGTTTTATCACGTTTTATATTAGATGCCAACCATTTGGTTGGCAGTTATTATCTATGTTGTTCGATATGCGCCAATATAAAACCTTTTCTTCTTCACAGAAAACAATGGAGGAGAGGATGCTTGGTGCAATTTAGATGTTGTGTCATCACATTATTTGCCACATTGACTGTGATACATTTCTAAATTTCTTTTTTGACAAGATCAACAAAGTCTGGATCACATCAGACTGGCTTGACCAAGGTACTCATCCTTTTCTGTCATCTGAGTTTAATCTGATTTCCATGATTGATCTCCTGGATTTAGTTTCTCATATGTGCACTTCTTCTTGCCCATCTGACATAATGCCTACCAAATTTCTTAGAGAGGTTCTGCCTGTCATCTCCCCTCATCAACTTCTTCGACTGGTTGAGGGACACAGTATGTTGAAAGCAGGTGTGCTCGAAACGTTACATATTATTAGATGCAATAAATAAGGAAAATTGGAGTTCTGCAGTGTGCGAACCATTAATTCTTTTCTGCACAGCATGTTTAATAAATTCCAGTCTGGTTTCCATCAGATTTGCAGCACTGAAACTGCATTACTCAAAATTACTAATAACATCTTTATGCACTCACATAAAGGTGAATACTTATGTGACTTATCTGCAGCCTTTGACATCACTGATCATGCCATTCTAACTGACAGATTATTGAGTTTTTGTCTCTGGCACTGCTCTCAGATGGTTTTCATCATACGTACCTGACAGACACTTCAGAATTTATATTAACAACTGTATGTCTTCTGCTGATCATCTGCTGATCATCAGCCTTAATCCAAACAACCTCAATAGCCTCTCCAACCTCAGTGAATGCTTCACTGCTATCACTAATTGCATATTTTTAAAATTACACCATCTCAACCCTTCCAAAACTGAGGTTCAATTGCTAAGAACCTTGGTAAGCTCCTTCAGTCTTGTTTCTTTCATCTAAGAAACACTGCAAAAATGAAACATTCAGCTAATAATTTTGAACTTTTAGTATATACTTTAACCTTTTCCTGTCCCTTTTCATGTGCATTTCTCAGTCCTCCTTAGCCCATCTTCAACTGGTCCTGAACTGGTCATGACTCCTCACAAAAACTAGCTGGAGCTCGCAAATTCTCTCTTCTGCTTATCGGCCTCCAGCGAAATTTAGAATTCATTTTAAAATGTATTCAATTACATACAACGTCTATTTAGCCTATATATGCCTATATAGCAGATCTACTGAGACCTTATTCTAGGAGTCGATCACTCCAGTAAGTAAGTGAGTAAAGTTTATTTATAAAGCGCTTTTCACAGGCATGTTGTCACAAAGCACTGTACAACAATTGCTTGATCATCTGACCAGGGCCTTTTAACTGTTCCCAGCTCTTATTTAAATCCAGGGACAACCACACTTTTGAGTTAGTTGCACCTAAACTTTGGAACAGCCTCCTCAGCACATGAGGATGGCTCATTCAGTGGTTATTTGGACTTATTTGTATTTCTATTTCTTGTTCAAATGTAAAAATAAATAAATTAGGCTACTGCCATTTTTAGACATGATAGCAACATGTATCTATAGGTATTGTAATCTTACATAAAGAAAATAAATTAATTGCCTTGGTATTTTGGAATTTACTTACATTTGTGGTGTCCAGAGGATACTGTGGTAGATAATGCTCTTATTTTAACCTTAGCACCACCATAAATTTCACATTTTTCTTTTTCAGTGAACTGCCTCAACAACCCTTGAACAGATTGCCATGAATTTTGTCACACAGATTCATGGTACCCAGGGGATGAATCCCAGTGGCTTTTTCAATCACTGGCTTTTACATGACATGAAATGGTGGTCAAATCTTTTTCAAGATTAATGATGTGTCCGTCAGCATCAGCTTTTTCTTGAGTAGTGCTAATTAACCAATTATAGCAAGCAAGCAAAACATCAGCCATTACCATTGTCATGGTGAGCATATATTTGACCTTTCCATATGAACATTAATTGTTGTACCTAATTAGAGCCTCATGGAGCTGCGTTTTGTTTTGTTTTTTTTACATGAGCAATGAGATAAAACTGTACTACCATCTGCAAATCAGACTTCCCCCTTTAAATGAAACTCTGAATGTGTTCTGCATTAGACAATGATATTTCTGTCCAGTACAGACTGCAAGGCAGTGAGCCTGCTGCGGTGCACAGGTTCGCAGCTCTGTGGCTGCTCGGCACAGAGCGGCAGCTGCCCTTGCCTTTTAGCTTCCCCTGGAAGCTAAAAGGACACTGCAGAGCAAAGTCTGGTTGATGGCTAAATAGAGATGATCCTTGGCCATGCTAAACTTCCTCATAAACCTGCCTGGCCTACAGGATTTCTTGCTTGCCTGATATCTACAGATGGAATTTCATCCACATGAGAAGCCAAGCAAAAAAATGACAGTGCCAAATTAAGACACAGAGAACCAGAAGATAGAGAGGAAACATAGAAAAACAACTGACATTGGTGTTTTGTATAGACTCTAGGCTGTCTGTATGTATTCTTTATTATCTGAAAAAAGAACATGGTATTATACCTGCCTAATCGGAGAATATTTTAGCACATACAAGATTATGTTCTTGCTAAATTTTATAAAGAAATTATCAGTATGCAAAAAATATTTAAAGAGGCTATAACTGATGGTTCATGAATGTCATGGCAACTTGATTGTCAAAGAGGGTGTTTATTGAGACAGACCCACAAATAATTATCGCATCTCTCCCTCTGTAACTTCACATTCAGCTCATTGTTTTTAATTCACTCTCAAAACTCTAATCAGTACAGATTCTGCTCTAAAAAGTTAATACACGCTAAGTACACAACACCAAACAGAAGACAAGTAAAGTTAGAGGCTTCCTGGCAAACATACTGGAGACAGATAATTAGTGGAAGGGGAAGGTGGTGAGGGAAACCAGTTGTTGTAAAGATCAGTTGTAGCTAGTCTGGAACATAGACTGTATATAAAAGATGGACAGATGACAAGCTTGACAGAACTGAACAAATAAATCTGGCAAAGGGCAAAGAAATCTGAAGAGTATATATACTGGTGGGTGATTAACTGATTGAACACAGGAGTGTAATTGGGGATAAGGAACAGGTGTGGAAGACAACATAGGTGAAACTAATCAGGCCGGGGCAAGCAATTAACAAGATTACCAGAATTACCAAAAGAAGTAAAACTGAGAGCAGTACAAATGAATCAAAAGGTTACAAAATAAAACAGAAAATAACTTCAACCAAACAACAATCCAAAAACCAAGACACCAGCTACATCCACAAACTCTACCACTGCAATGCACTGAGTCAGATATCTGCCAATTATTGCGTAACAGACTAATAAAATACATTAGTTTCACTCACCAAAATGAAAGGGGGGTTGTGCTGTAAACGTGTATTTGTGCAGTTTTGTTTGGCATTTTAATCTGGGAGTCTGTGGGGACTGACTGAATTTCAGTTTTCGGCTTCATTTTTAAGCCCTGGAGGTTGCCTGATGATCTGGAAGTGCTCTGGAAATGGATGGAAATAAGAATGAAGGCCACTGTTGTGTGAATAGACAGCTATCTGCTCATCTTACAAAACATGATATAATTGTTTCTGCTGCAGCCAAGTGGTTAAAGCAATTCTATTATTATTATTATTATTATTATTATTATCATCAGGCCTATTGTAGGTTTAAATCTTAGCAAAAAAGATGCTGTCTTTTCTAAATAAATTATCATATTTGCCATTATCAAGAATTAAACACACCACTTTTCTCTAGTGTAATGTATTAATTTTCCCAGTCTTAATCAGCGCTTCCCTACTTAATCTTACCAGCAAATTGGATTAACAGCAACAAATTATCTTTCTGTCATCAGTTTGAACTGTAGCAATGTGATGTACAGAATGAATTTCTTTTTGAATTAAAATATCCTATGCAGGATAATTTCCATAGAAAATGTATTTACTTGCAAGGCATCTTTTTCTGTGGTCATAAGAATGCCCTATTGTGCTTTCACAACTGAGACACAAATGTCATTCTTTAAAAAGCTCTCTCATATTGCACTTACTGTAGGTGTACTGTGCATAATCCAGACACTCAAACACTCTGAATGTGATGATGATGGTTATGTAAGTGACCTGGCTATTTCATTTCATTTGATTAGCCCATTAAAAATCACCATTAAATCCCCTTTTTTAGTTTCTTTTTCATGCAGCCAGTGTGGAGGAACAGAGCTGACACAGCAGGGCAGAGCTGTGGATGTACAATAGTTTAGCACTTGCATATCAAAGGAAAGTGTCTGTCTGGCAAAGAGAAACCATTCCCTGAGGACAGACTCAGCTTTTGGGAAGAAGTGTGTGGGTTTAAATTTGATTTAAATCAGAACGAAAATGAATGTTTGGTTAAATGAATATGCTGCATCTTTTATTGTTTCTGCCTTTCTATCACTGTCTTATCAATCATGCTCATTCTGACTTTTCTTTCCTCACACATAATTTCCACCAGGACTCACTGTTCACCATCTTGTGAAGCAGAACATTAAACAGCATGGCTTTCCAATATGCACCCAACTGAACATCTCAGATCCCGTCCGACGCATTTGTCTTGTGTCTCTAAAGCTGATAAAAGTGACAAGTCTGCTTTCCATTCATAAGGGTGAAGATATTAATTTTACCCCTGGCTGGGTTTGAAGTGTGAGGAGCAGCTCTGAGCTATGAAGAAGACTTATTCATCCCCCTCATTTACCATTACCAAGGGAAACCTTACGGCTGCATTACAAGTTGGTATTTTGATGCAGCCTACTTGTGAAGGAGATTAAACTTATTTTCTGGGGTCATTTTGAAGTTTTGAGGTTCACCTGAGACGAGGAAGTCTTACAAAATTATCATTATCTGTCAGGAACCAAGTAAGGATTATAGATTTTTTTTCACCTTTATGCATGTTCCATACACACAAATGCTGCCAAAGCTTGATGAGTATATAATGCAGCAAACTCAGGGGCTAGAAATTGAAGGCAATACATAAGTGCAGTTCCTCTGATGGCCACTTGAGGCTAGCTCCAAAGTGAGTCATTCCTCATAGACTCATAGACTCATAGACTCAGTTTACAGCTAATTTCCCCCTTCACAACAACTTCTTAACAACGGTTATAACTTAGGATAGTGTTAGGGTTTAAAATTAAGGGTATGGCCGCACAGATTCACAGGTGTGCTGACACATTCATATGTAGCTCATACCTGTCTGCTCGACCTCACCTTTTCTAACTGAACCTCTCGACTGTGTTTGTGGTGTTAATGCCTTTTGGGGTGTTTTTATTTGAATTATCTGACAAATATTATCACTTGCTGTGTGGTACGGCCCACCCAAACAGTTTTTACTTAAATTTTGGTGAGTGAAATTCTATTTTCTTAATCCGTTACTAAGAAGGTGTCTGTGTCTGTACGTTGCACCTGTTCATTGCATGGATGCAGCCTATTGTACAAGCTAGTCTTAGCTGATAACTTATCACTTCATATCCCAAATATGGTCACTTCTAACTCTAAAAAAACCAATGGCAACCAAAACACTAAAGTTGGCAGGTGACATGTTGGTTACATCTATTCTTTACATACTGTCTATGGTTTTTACTTGAGTACATACTTTTATCTGCAATGACAGTGGCCCCTGAAATAGTCCTCTCAAGTGACTATCAACAGGTAGTAGTCCCAACCCCCTCCCTGTCCTGGCCATGACTAGCATTAGTGTTTGGTACACACAGCGGGTTCAGAAAGTATTCAGACCCCTTTCACTTTTTCAGTTTTGTTATGTTGCAGCTTGATGCTACAATTCTTTTTTTTCTCATTAATCTACACTCAGTACCCCATAATGACAAACTGATAAGAGAATTTTAGGATTTTTTGTAAATTTATTAAAAAGAAAAAACTGAAATATCACATTTACATAAGTATTCAGACTCTTTACTTAGTACTTAGTTGAAGCACCTTTGGCAGCAGTTACAGCCTCGAGTCTTTTTTATTATGATGCAACAAGCTTTGCACACCTGGATTGGGGGATTTTCTGCCATTCTTCTTTGCAAATCCTCTCAAGCTCAGTCAGGTTGGATGGGGACTGTCAGTGGACAGCCATTTTTAGGTCTCTCCAGAGATGTTCGATAGGGTTCAAGTCAGGGCTCTGGGCGGGCCACTCTAGGAGATTCACAGAGTTGTCCCTAAGCCACTCCTGTGTTGTCTTCACTGTGTGCTTAGGGTCATTGTCATGTTGGAAGGTGAAACTTCGGCCCAGTGTGAGGTCCTGAGCAACGTGGAACAGGTTTTCATTGAAGATATCTCTGTACTTTGCTCCATTCAGCTTTCCCTCAAACGTGACCAGTCTCCCAGTCCTTGCTGCTGAAAAAACATCCCCACAGCATGAAGCTGCCACCACCATGCTTCACTGTTGGGTTGGTATTGGGCAGGTGTTGAACGGTGCCTGGTTTCCTCCAGACATAACATTTAGGCTTGAGGCCAAACAGTTCAATCTTGGTTTCAACAGACCAGAGAATCTCGTTCCTCACAGTCTGAGAGTCCTTCAGGTGCTTTTTTGCAAACTCCAAGTGGGCTTTCATGTGTTTTGCACTGAGGAGAGGTTTCCGTCTAGCCACTCTGTCCCATCTCCACACAGTGCTTTTATCATTGTTTATGTGTAACTTGTATGCAAAGTAAAAACTTTTGTTTTGGATGCACAGACAACCATCCAAACCTGTCTGTACATCCAAATTAAAGTTTTGGCTATCTCCAAACTTCACTTATCATGCAAGGATCCAGATGCAAGTGTCAAGATCTGCAGTTGAGTAATGACATGATATCCAATGTACAGTACTGTGCAAAAGTCTTGAGCTGCCACTCATTTCTTCGTATTTTGCTAGAAACATGGGAAATAGGTGCAGCAATTTATTGAAACGTGTTAACATCAATGGAAATACAGTATATAAGGCAAAAATACAAGTTTTTACAATTCTAATGAGCTAATGATTTAAAATCAATATTTGGTATGACCACATTTATTCTTCAATGCAGCCTGAACTCTCTTAGGCAAGTTTTCTTGTAAGTAGTCTTCAAGAATGGTCTTCTTGAAGGACTTTCAAAGCTCTTCTTTGGATCTTGGCTGCCTTTTGTTCTGTTCCCTACCTAGAATTTCAAATTTGGATTCATCACTCCATAAGACCTGCTGCCACTGATTTCCAGTTCTTGTATAATTTGGCATACCTCAGCCTTTTCTCCCCATTTCGCTTCCTTAAGAATGTTTTCTTGACAGCCACCCTTAAACTGAGACCATCACTGGTGAGGCTTCAGTGAACCGTAAATGGATCAACTGAAGGGCCAGTTTTTTCCTATTTCATAAGGACATGACTGTCAGATACTGTTCATCTGCTGTAGATAGTTTTTTAGGCCTGCCACTTCTTCTTTTGTCCTCCATTTGTCTAGTTTCCTCAGATATTTTAAGGACACACTGCACACCAGCTTTCACCAGATTTCAGCTAGTAGCTCTTTGGGAATCACCTTGTTGATGCAAAGATACTATTTTATGCCTGTCAAACTGTGTTATCTTTGGCATTTTTGAACTAAAGAAATGTGGGAAAATGTGTTTTTGCAACAGGCTGCTAGTAACAAAGTGGCTAAAGATACAATGTAAAACTGGTTCTTCATTAAATTGTCTGTTATGTGTAGACACAATACTGGTTCATCCCTTGAGTTGGGTGTGTTTTTATGCTTGAATGAGTCATAGCTCAATGTTAAATGGCTTAACAAACAAAAAATAACATTCCTCTGAAAATGGTGGGGTACAAGGACTGTAAGAGTAACAGACCTTAGTAGACCTGATCTGGACACAAGTCTGCATCTTTCAGATATGTAACATTACACATCAGATGTACTAGACTTTGGGCATACTTGAATACATTACAGAGTAGCAATTGTGGAAGTGTTTTGGTTCTGCACCATGAATCCATAATTTTGTAGCTGCCACAAATGCAGTCATCAAGTTAGGAAACCAATTAGCCTTTGCTTAGCCAGATCTGTGGTTGTCATTTCATATCATCACAACAGATTGATAAAAAAAGAGACTGCTGTGCTAAACACGAGTATATGTACGTCA
>VUQI01059859.1:0-22500 GCA_015106735.1 Paratilapia polleni
ACATTACCTTTAAATGAGTGAGACTATATATATATATATATATATATATATATATATATATATATATATATATGTGTGTGTATATGTATATATATATGTGTGTATATATATATATGTGTGTGTATATATATATATATGTATATATGTGTATATATATATGTGTATATATATATGTGTATATGTATATATGTATATGTATATATGTATATATATATATATATGTATATATGTATATATATGTATATATGTATATATATGTATATATGTATATATATATATATATATATATATAAGAACTAAAATAAAGTATCTTATAGTGCTAATCTATTGTGATACTCCAGTATTGATTACTTTCCAGTGCTTACTTTTCGTATAACATAATCCAACAAACATAAAGATTAGCTAATGATTATTGACTATACAGTAACTAAACTATTAACTATACAGTAACTAAAAGTATAACTACTATAAACAGTAGTTATACTTTTCTCAGTATGCAATGCTGCATAGGTCAGAGGTCAAAGTGGTTTTATGAAAAGAAATATCCAACAGCTGCAGGCCTCATTAGCCTCTGTAGTGGCCTTTCTTTAACAAGGTCCTCATCAATACTGCAGTGTGTGCGTGTGTCTGTGTCAATATGTATACGTGCATGTGTGCTCCAGCATTTTTATCTCCTTCCTCTGTCGGCTTTGAATTATTCATCTACTTGAGGCCTGTGTGTGCGCTTGTATCAGTTACCTAGCTGGGGGCTCACAGAGGTGTGTGAATGCACATGCAGGCGCGTGTGCATCTTGTGACCTGACTCTCTGTGGTTTCTCAGGTTGTCATTCAAGTTGCTCACCAGCAGCAGCCTCACTCTCTCTCTCGTTATCTGCTCTTTCTTTTTCCCGTTTTCCCACCTTGTCTCTGTTCCTCTTTGTGGTGTGTGTGTGTATGTGCTCTTTCTTGAACTATGTGTTTAACCTCATGTGTTGGAGTTTGTGAGGGGCCCTGATAGGGTGATTATGGATGGAGGGGCTTGGTTACCCCATAGGATTCGCTACCTGCCTCGCTGGCACCACACTGGTTCCTACCAGCTTTACCCAGGTGAGGAGATAGCTGGAGCTTTGAATGTTTGTTTTCCAACTGGAGAAAACTTAGATTTTATTCACAGAGGAGCAACAAAGCCAGTAAGTTGACAACAGGTTTTCATGTTGAATATCCAGTTTGTTTTAGGTTAGTGGAGGACATTTAAGAAAAATACCTGATCACAAGATGTAGATGGCTTGTTAAATAAACAGTTTTGTAACTACCAGCTGACAGCTGCTGTAAAGACAGGTTAAACTCATCTGTTATCCACCTGAGTCTGAATAGTGCAATGATTGAGTGTTGTTGGCTTTCCTGCAGTTCACTTTGCATTTGCTGTGCTGTTTCTCATCTCTGTCTTCATTGCAAATAAAATTGCATTTCAGGGGAATACAGAGTTAGAAATTTTGTGTCAATTTTTTGTCACTGGACAGAATCATAAGAAATTCCTTTTGCAAATCCAACTTGACTCAGTCTCTCACTGATCTCACTGAACTGATTTTCACTATAAAATATTGTGCCAAATGGATTACTTGTTTTGGTAGTAAAATATGCCTATCAGCCACAACATTGAACTTGTGCCACCAAAGCATCTCTGAACCCTTGGGGCACGGACAACAGACCACTGGGAGTTTTCTGTGGTGCTTGGCACTAGGACCTTGACAGCAAATCTTTTGGGTCCTGATGTTTTCGAGGTGGCACCTTCATTGTAATGGAGGGTGTCACTTTAAGAGAGACAGACTTGACCTCCGTGACAATGAATGACAGGATAAGGTGCTGAATCTATATATCCTCACTCTCAACAGATTTGTCTGGTCAGAACAGATGGCTCAATCTGAAATGAATCCACGTAGTTGTCATTCACTCATTTATTGAATAGGAAGCTTTATCACAGGGACACACATCCATAGGTTGAGTGTGTGGTATAAGGTGTGATGGGATGGTGTGGTTTCTGTTGAAGAAGCGCATATGAAGAATGAAATGAACGATGCAAATGCCTAATACAACAATACAGGAACAATAATGTGGAGGATATATTCACAATACAAGGGAGTATCAACAAAGGATAACCTTACTGCTTGGGACCGTGTATGGGTGCGCTCTGGGTGGATACATTACACATGGGTCAATATGAGAAATGAGCAACAGTCCCTTAATGGCCACATGGCAGAGATTACTTCGTCATGACCGAGCGACTCAAACGCCACTCTAAGGTGATACACCGCTAATGAACTATCATGAAACTACAATACAGTGACTTATCAGTACTGCAATGGCCCACAGCAATACACCATTCGGCAAACGAAGGGTGCGTCGAGGGTTAAACTCGAATGCTCGAGGACAATGTCCACAATAAAAACCCAATAGTATAAACAGCCGAACACTTACAGTCTCATGGACGCACACCACTAACACAGCATGAAGAAAAAAGAGAAAAATCCACACAGTGAGTGAATATCCTCCGACTGTCCCCGGGAGCAGCTCCAACCAAACTCTCTGCTCCAAAGCATCTACTCGATGAGGAGATGAGCTGCGTCTCCTGATTGGTGCACAGAACGGGCCGACCCGCCGCTGACCAGCGGACCAGATACCATATGCAAATACGGCTGCTCTGTAGATGTGAATCTGTAACGAACTACGGCCGACTGGATGACCTTTTGTACATTCATGGATCAGGTTTGTTTTCAGGTGCAGCCTGATCGGATTAGGATTTGGAGACTTGAGAGGCAGTGTTAATAGCCAGGGGGCTGTAGCCTCAAAATGATATCATGATATTTCAAGGAAATTTGCAATAATGATATTTATGACGATATAGGAGGCGGCTGTGGCTCAGGAGGTAGAGCGGGTCGTCTACTAAACAGAAGGTCAGTGGTTCGATCTCTGGCTCCCCTAGTCTACATGCCGAAGTATCCTTGGGTAAGATACTGAACTCCACATTGCCCCCGATGCATTCATCTGAGTGTGAGTGTGTGTGTGAATGTTAGCTATCAAAGTGTTGTATGAATGTGTGTATGACTGGGTGAACGTGGCATGTAGTATGAAGCGCTTTGAGTAAAAAAGTGCTATATAAGTACCAGTCCATTTACCATAGGGGGAAAAAAATTCTGAGCAATGTTTTATCTGTGATTGCAGCTTGCAGGCAGCAGCATTTATTAGTGTGAACAAAATGAAGGACATTTTCCATCCTTCTTTTCCAGTGAGCTCATTGATGACAGATTATCTCATTCGAAGTGTGAATCTGTTGCCACAAGGTGCCAGCACCAGCAGCCATTATAGTGCAAGAGTAGTGACACAGCATAATTAAATGTAAGCACAAAAGTAGCCTAGGGAGTCTTTTTCCTGGAAATTTTAAGTAAAAGTATAACATAAGTTTAAGTATAACTTTAGTTTATTAATAACCGTAATTAAAGTAACTTAACCTTAGTCTGATCTTAACACTTCAGGAGCCTGCACAATATTATCACATAATAAAATTGAAATTAAAAAATGTTTTCTACCTGGGATGATGCATCTTGGGTCGAGTTTTCTTCTTAACCAGTTGCTTAAAGTCCTCCTTTTCCACAGTGTAACCAAATCTGTAATTTCCATCCACCATTTGCTCTTCCTGTCATATGGAGTGCAGTTAGCAAGTGCTCCAGCGATGCTTGGTTGAGTCATTTGTTTACTTTTGGGTCACACATCAACAGCTTTAGCGGCAACAGTTTTCTTGCATATTTGCAAGAAATATGTGTCCTCTTCTAGTCAAACCACTTCCATACTACTGAAAGTAGCTCCCTTTTTTAGGTACTAAATTATCATTGGAGGCCTACACACTGTTTGCTCTCCGACATGTCTGGGCTTGGGTCTTTATTGTGTGCGCTAGGGATCGTAAACGCATCACTATATCGTTGATATCAGGAGATTGCGCTTTTATTAACCACGTAAAAATTGGTAGTATCATGGACAGTATGATATGGCACAGACCTAGTACCTTGGGATCTTTGTCATGTCATTTTTGTGGTGTGTACTGCTGTGGGAGTGCCATTCTCATGGGTGTGTGTGTGGTTGGTTGGCAACAGTGTCAAGTTGGATGGTCCATGTCTAAGTAACGTTCCCATAAATGCCAGGACCCAGGGTTTTTAATCAAAATGTGTTATAATGAGGTAATGTTGCACCTGTGAGTGGCTTTAATGTAGCTGATGGGTATAAACTTTGGTTTGTCTGTTGGCTTGGATGCAGGCATCTACTAAGGTGGAAATGACACAAAATCATCAGAGGGTGAGAATGCAAGGCTGTGTGTGGATTGGACTACATGCAAACTAAAAAGTATAATCCTTAGCTGTCTGTTTCTGCATCTGCATGCGATTATAATTCTGGCCTGAGGAGGACAGGAAAGATTCACTTCTGATTGAGATTTTAATTTGAAAATAAAAATATGCAGGTTAAAGGAGTAAATACATATAAGGCAAATATGATGCAACAAAATTTAATGAAATGGTTTCTGAGGCTCCTTTCTTGTCATTTATAGTCTGATGTTATTTTTGTGCTGTACCTTTTGTATTCTAAACCTATCTCACTGATATACTGATGATTAGTCCAGGTTATGTGCTGTTATGGACTCCAGCTCCTGTGACACGGAACAGTATACACAGTGTAGACAGTGCATGGATAAATGTTTGCCTCTCAGTTGCAGTGAGAGATTACCATTAATGTTAGTAGGAACCCCAGTAGTTGTTTACTATGCTGTTAAGTTTTGAATAAGAATGAATGAGCCAAGTGGTTTGGAAAAACTGATTAGAGATAACCTCTATGTGAAAACTGTCACTGATAACATTAAACGCAAGAAAAATGTGCATAAGCAGAATTCACAATGGATTTATCCATTAATAGCCTCATTTCCTTCCCAGTTTTAAATCATGCAGGACTTTAGCTGTGGGCTGAATACTGGTCTTTTAGTTTGTTTACAGGATGTGCGTCGTCTTGGGCACCTGACCGGTGATGTCTTCCCCCTGGCTGTTCTTGTGTTTTGTTTTATCTCAACTTAGCAACCCACTTTCAGTTCATCAGGCCTCAAGCTCCATTATGGTTATTCTCAGCTTGTCTCTGTGCCTCTTTCTCTGTCTCCTGATCTTGTCTAAACATTAGGAACACGGATGCATTGTGGTCTAGTGGTGGGAAAAATAAGTGATTCCTAGATGCACTTTCCTTAGAATGATTAAGCATTAATGCAAAAAAAATACTTTACTTATAAACCACTACTCCTAGTTAAATTTATTTTTAATTGGGAGTATGGACGATACAAAGCAATATCTACACTGCTAAATATGCTGAGGTAATATTTTAGTACTGGTTATTCTAAAATATATGATTTGGATGGTGAAAAGTAATTAATAAACAAAAATAAGAAGTTCTGTGTGGCTGTGTGCAGCTTTGACCTGAACGGCATGGCACTGCAGGGATGTAGTTACCATATTTGGGATATTTCTTTAGCACTAATAAACAATGGGGGAAGTACATCAATTATTCACTGTATTCATTAATTCTTTTTCTGTGAAAGCTCACTTTGAAAATGTAGTCATGTGCTTTTGTCATTTACTCAATTCTTTTGTGATCAACTAAATTACTTTTCTTATTACTTGATATAGTGCATAACAGGGAACACCAGTTGCTTGTGTTAAACGTTGGTTCAATTATTTTATGTGATTTTGGACATATTTGGTATATTGTCATTTACAGTGTAGGATAGTGTTGCATTGTTGCATTATTTTATTCACTGATTAGAGCTTTTTGAAACTGAACCTGATTAAGCAGTTTTATGTTTTGTCTTTTTAATGTACTTTAATCAGCATTGCTTTGTTTTATTTTTTTGGTTTATTGCTCCTTATTTTCTTGACATACTCTTATGCACTAATAGGCTTTTTTTTTTTTTTTTAATTAATTTTTTTTTTTTTATTTTTTTTTTTTTTTTTTTTTTTTTTTTTTTTTTTTTAATTAAATTTTATTTCTATAATGTTTTGTCTTTTAAATTTATTCTGAGTTTCTTAGGATTTTGATATTATTTTTGTTTTTTATTATTGACTGGCCTTCTTCATCTGTTAAGCACTTTGATCCTGCATGAAACCTGCATGCTTGCTTGATTGATTCATAGCCTGTCAGACATAGAAAAATAATACACACTGGGGTAAAGTGAATCATAAAAGCCATTTACTTACAATCAATGGCCTGAAAAAAGCTGGTGCATTTGGATCAGTCAGATATTTACTATCAGGTTTGTAGGGATTGTACATGTGAAAGTGTGCACTATGGGTGTTACAAAGCAAAATACAAAACAACAGAAATCCACAGTGGATGTGTGTCTCACTGGACTGACTTCTACTCTTACCAGTCACATGGGACTCCCCTGGGACACTGTTTCCCTGGTTAGTCCCATGCTGCTGATAGTCCTACCTTCAGGTACTGGAAATCCCCTGCAGACAGAGGAAAACAGGCTGACACGCTGCTCTTGCTCTCCAACATGGAGACCGACATAAGTATAATAATCCGGACCATATCACCCAGTTATTCTGCTGTTGTGAATATACTCATAATTAAAAAAGAAAGTCAGAAACTGGAATTCATCAGTAATAGCAATTAACTAACTGTGATACATTCCCAGCTCAATTCAGATGACACAGCTACAACTGTTTGATGTTGTGTGTATTCTTGTGTGTGTGAACAGAGCTGAACAGCGTGGAGCTGCAGGGCTGCAGCAGCGACAATAGCCTCAACAGTAATGCCAGCCTGCCCAGCGTCCAGAGCCACCGGCGCCACACTGAGAGGAGAGTGGCCAGCTGGGCCGTGTGCTTTGAGAGACTGCTGCAGGACCCTGTGGGGGTCCGCTACTTCTCGGTACTATAGCAGCACCTGGCTGGTGTTGGCCTGCACATACTCATGACACATAAATGACTTTAATCAACTCTTTCTAATGCTGTAGGCGTAAAAGTGCTGGGGAGTTGTTTTGTGTCAGCTACTGTTGGCCATACCATATATTGTCAAAGGACATAAATGTACCATGCAGCATTGTAACCACCTGTTTAAAGGGCTTTTATTCTAGAAGATCAAGTAAAGTGTTATCTGGTGAGATATGACAATTTTAAAGGTGTTGCTGCAGAAAAAAAAAGTTAAAGGTACAAACAGGTTAACTCACACATTTATGTTGTATACTATGGTCAAACCATTTAGTCAATCTTTTTTACCATTTCAACTCTGTTATTTCTATAGCAGTTAAATCTGCCACACACAAATCATTTTCTGAAATGCCAAAAAAGAAAAACCAACCCAAAAAAACAAACTACCCTTGGTGATAAGCGGTTGTTGATGGACTATGTAGCAGAAGTCAGTAATTATTTTACGCTATTCCTGCTTTATTTATTTAGTTTCTTCTGACTATGTATGTTTGAGTTTGTGTAAATGATCGTCATTTTTTATCCACATTTAATTATTTTGCTTCAGGAGTTCCTAAAGAAGGAGTTCAGTGAGGAGAATATCGTGTTCTGGCAGGCTTGTGAATTCTTCAGCCATGTCCCTGAGAATGACAACAAGCAGGTGGCAGACATTATGATTTTATCACCCGCATCCATCCGTGGACATCCTTCCAGCAATAATGAGGGATGAAATTATGTGGTAATCACCTCTGTTAATTTTTGCTGTCCTTTACCCCAGCTCTCTCAGCGCGCCAGGGAGATCTACAACACCTTCCTGTCCAGTAAAGCTACAACACCGGTCAACATAGACAGTCAAGCTCAGCTTGCTGATGATATCCTCAACGCCCCAAAACCCGACATGTTCAAGGAGCAGCAACTGCAGGTAGTATACCAAATGAAAAGAACCTAGTTATTGAGATCTCAAGGTGATAAGCAGTTACTTTTGTCAAACAGCAAGTTCCTGCTCTAGAGGGTAGGCTTAAATGACACTGGACCCCCCCGTCAGAAAGAGGTGAAAAGAGGCTTTCCCTGAAGGACAAATGTGTTATTACTCATAAAACTGAATCAAAACAAACTATTGAAAATGTACTAGTGCAACAATATTGAGTGCTCAAAAGGTCGAGTATTTATCTTTCATTGCTGTCTGACTTCTTAGATGTGCATATCATGGAGGGGGCGAAGTTGCTGAAAAGCTCTATTGATTTCAACAGCTCAGCCCAGATGTTCAAACTCTGATAAAAGAGTCACAAGGCTAGAAGGATATCCTCACCATCGCCGTCTTTATTTTTACACATCAGACATCCACACATACTCTTTAAAAACATACACACTAACACACATTAAAGCCAGAGGGAAGCTTTTCCAAGATGTCGCGGTACCGTTTAGGCAAGACATAGGTTCAGACTTACACACGCATGCTGAATTGAACAAATAACACACGTACATACACTTAAATCCACACTTATATCATGGTTTTCATCATTTTCTTTTAAGTCATCCATCGATCCAAAAATAAATAATCATGCGGTTAATAGACTTACTGATCTGAGAATATGATCCCGAGGAGCAGCAAGTGTTAGTCTTATTTTAGTTTTATCATTTTGTGCAGTGTGCATCAGTGAACCTCTTTTGTCATTTGTTGTGTTTTGTTGTGTTTTCTTTTGTTTTGAATCTTTCACCCCTGTTAGTATTTGCTGCCTTTTCTTAACCTTTTCTAACCCATCTCCTCTCTCATTTTCTCTTTGCACTTTCTTTGTCTTAGTTTTTGTTTGTGGCTCCTTTGTTCTGTTTTTCTTTCTTTTTTGCTTTGCCCTTTTCTTCTTTATTTCTGTAAGCCTTCCTTCACTCTGGTATTTTCTCCAGCCCACCGATCAACTTTTCCTTCCTCTTGACCCCTTTAGATCTTCAACCTGATGAAGTTCGACAGTTACACAAGGTTCCTCAAGTCTCTGCTGTACCAGGAGTGTATGCTGGCAGAGGTGGAGGGCAGACCATTGCCTGACCCTTACCACATCCCCAGCAGCCCCACCTCCAAACACAGCACCACCGGCTCTGACCGCTCCAACCTCTCCACACCCAAGAAGGTAACACAACACAAAACCGTCCATTCTATAACGCAGCAGAATGAAAACCACGGCTTAGTTTGAAACCAAAAACTTGGTTTTAAACTGGGAGGAAAAAGTGTGGGTTGTGGATTATGAGGGAAAAATATAAAGTGAAACTAAGTTTAATGAATATGATTTATGGTGGGAAATACACAAGAGTTTGCTGACGCTACTGTGCTGACATTTATTGTTTTGAAATTCAACTTGGATCCTTTTTTATTATTAATGATTGATAGAAATTGTGGATTGGGGGATATGAACTTTTCTCACCATGTCAGAAAAAGAACTGCTTGACTAAAATATCAGCAGCTGTCTTGTATATATACTGTATACAAGACGTATTGTGACAGGATATACTGTAACGGGATTACATGCACTGTTTGTTTGGGTTATTTGTATACTTCTGTATATTTGCACCCCTATGTCTACTGTGTTGTTTGTGTCTTATAGGAAGACAAAAAGAGCAAATCGGGGAGATCTTTAAATGAGGATAGTCGGGATGATTCAGGAGACCGGAGGAAAGGCATGTTCTTCTCCTGGTCTCGCAACAGGAGTTTTGGCAAAGGCCCCAAGAAACGAGAGCTAACCGACTTCAACTACAGTCAGTACCTTTTTTTTTTTTCCCATTTTATTCCTGCAGCTTAAGAGTTTTCATTCAAAACCAAAAAAAGGTATTTCTGAACATTGTCACAGTTCCAGTACTGTTGCTGGTTTGATAATACAGATCACCAAAAACTGATTTTCTACAGTTCCCAAAAAGCTATTTGCATTTTTTGTGGCAAATGTATACACTAAAAGTGTTTTCTCTTATCATTTCTAAATATGGTGGCATTCAAATTGCAGGGATATTTTTTCTATATAAGCTGGATTTGGGTTTGGAATGATTTTGTCCTTCTTCTAGACAGTGCTGATGTTGTGGCTTCTTTTTTTAGATTTTGCTGGCAGCAATGGCCGCCGTGAGTCCCAGGGTTCCCTGTCTTCAGGAGCCAGTCTGGAGCTGGGGACGTCAGGGTTGGGAAGGAATGAGGTCAGTCTGGAAAGAAACATTATGAAATTAGCATTTTAGATAGACATACATATCAGCATGGAGCAGCTTTAATTTACTGCTTTTCCCCACACCTTCACTTCTCTGCTTTAAAAGTAAAATAAAAACACAAAATTTTTTAAATTAGACTGCTCTTTCTTCACCTTTGTTTTTACTCTTGCATTCTCACACTGACTTTTCTCCTCTTCCAGGGTGATGTTTCTCGTAGTGCATTATCTGTGTCAGCAGATCGGGGAGGAGGTGGCGCCCCCTTGAGGCAGTGTAATATAACTTTGCCGGATGGCTCATGTTGCTCTGTGCCACTGAGGGCCGGAGTGTCCATCAGAGACCTCCTGTTGGGCATCTGTGAGAAGCTCTGCATCAGCCTGGCAGCTATAGACCTCTTCCTGGTTGGAGGGGAGAAGGTAAAACTCTGCTAGATGTGGTTCCATCCTAAAGGTCCTTTTATTCAGTGCTTTTATACAAATCAAAAACAACAAAAAAAAAATACACAAATCACACAGGCAAAAAAACAATAAGTTTGGGTCGGTTTCCCTGCTTCAAACAGTGACATCATTTAAAGGTGTGTTAGTGAGTCTTTTTAATGAGCAAACTAATTAGCATCCAACCATGTAATTCTCCCAGCTTTATGGAACATATTACTGTATTTGTTTTTGGACATTAGCGTTAATGTTTTGATTCACTTTCACTGCTCAAACAAGCAACACTTTCTAAGTTCAGAGTATGATAGGCATGTTTGCTGTGAACTTGCTGATTTTATGCCCAAAGCAGCTAAAAAAAAAAATCATACTTCATGATTGGCCAATTACCTGGACTTCTTTAATGATTAATTTGCTCTGTTTGTTTCTCTGTCTCTCAGCCACTTGTTTTGGACCAAGACTGTATGACACTGTGCTCCCGAGACCTCAGACTAGAAAAACGCACCCTGTTCAGGTACAATAAAATACAGCCAAAAACAGTTCCACATTCTGGCTGTTCAAAATAATCTTTCAAACTTTTAAAAACAACCAGCATAGTACGGTATGGAGCTTGGCTTGCACTAATGCTGTTGTTTAAGAATGTTAATTCTGTTTTCCTTTTTTCTAGACTCGACTTGGTTCCCATCAACCGATCAGTGGGTCTAAAAGCAAAGCCCACGAAGCCGGTGACTGAAGTCCTAAGACCTGTTGTGGCCAAATATGGCCTGCACCTCTCTGACTTGGTGGCACGCATTGTAAGTGACTCTTGAGGCTGCAGATAGGCAGTGTAGGTGATGATATCAAACTCTTATCAAATTTGTGTCTGTGTGATGCAGAGTGGGGAGTCAGAGCCTTTAGATCTAGGTCTTCCTATTTCCAATCTGGATGGGCTGAGAGTGGTATTAGATGTAGCAGAACATTCTCCTGGAAAAGGTAAGGAACGGACACTCACACTACAGTTTCTGTCAGTAACAAACATGAAATGTTATATCTCACTGACAGCATACTGTCCCATTTCTTATTCCTTTGGCATCTGTATTTCTACACCTTTGTTCAGTAGACAAACAGAAAGTAGCTCCCTCTAAGAGTCACCTTCCGGCCTCTACAAGCAGAAACCAATCAACAACAGTAAGATTTCTTCCAGCTTCTTATTTCCAATTTTCTTCTTGCTCTGGAATGTTCCATAACCCACCGAATGTCTCCACTGCCTGGTTGATGATATCACGCTACTAAGTGTCTCTGTTGCTGTCTTCAATCGCCCATGTCTGTTTGCAATGTGGTACAAATATGTGCAGGTGTATTATGTGGCAGTCTCTGGGGCTGTGTGTGCGTGACTGTGTCTATGTGGACTGTTGCTGTGGGGCCGATAGCCTCGTCACACTGTCAAGTTTCCTAATGTTCCATTACTGTGGTCTGCCTGTGGCCGAATGCATCATCAACTTTTCTCTTTGGTTTCTGGTTCTCTTTTTTTCCATAACAAAACCTACTTGCTGGGCAATGCAAGCTCAGTCTCATAGAGCTTTTGCCTGGTGTCAGAACCTCAAAAACTCTCTCTGGGCACCTGAAGGGTTTTAGTTGGTGGTGGCAATAGAACCTTTACTTGCTGTCTGGGTTTTCTTGAAACTAGTGGGGTTTAATCTGATTGATGACCACCTAAAGTGGTCATTTATCACCTTCTTGGTTGATTCTTCAATCTTTAGTAGTGCAGCTTTAAGTAGTTGATAGTTGGTCCCTCTTGTCTTGTGGTGTATGCTACTTTTAGCCTACACATTGATGATGCTTCTTAGTACACACAGTGGACATTGTGGCTGTCTGAATGGAACATCCCACCTGTCTTTGATCAGCTGTGTATGTTTTGCAATCCATGTCATTGATTCTTAAACACAAAAAGCCAATAATTATTCTAAGCATTTTGATCCCAGTTAATTGTTTCTTAAAACAGCCCCAGTCAGAGAAACTCATGTCAGTCACGCCCCATTGAATTGTTTTTACAAGAAACCAGAACTCTACCAATATAAAGCAAATAAACCTTTTTTCAATTTTGCCAATCTCAACATTTCTATGGTGGCTCGTTGTAAAACTCTGCACCACTTGCAGCTCTCCTGCCATGTTTAGATCACTCCCTAGAAGTTCTGTTCTGACCACTTGCAAGTGCCTGCCACCAATTTCACCATGGAGCTCAAACTTGTGATGAAAGCAAACATCACCTTCTGTGTCAAACTGACCCAACAACCATGTCAAAGATCAGGTAAAGAGAGCTGGATAGCTGGCTTTGACCCACAGACCAACAAGATACTGATAGACTCACAGTCCAAGCCCAAAGAAGGCACATTCAGTAAGAATCGTGACAAGGAGCATGCTCCTCATTGTGTGACATCCACAAGGTTGTGCACTATAAATTTTGCCCCCCAGGGTCAGACTGTCAACACAGAGTTCTGCTGTAATCTCCTGAGGTGTTTGAGGGATTACACTGGGTGGAAACGACTTGAAATGTGGTGCTTGCCAACTTTGCCTGCAACTATGCCCTCCTCTCCAAAATTATATTCAAGTCAAATGGTCACCATGTTGACACATCTATCATCTAGTGTACATTTGGAAATGTCCAGGTGCAAATACTCCGAATGGGAATTTTTAGGAGTGATCTAAGTGTACCAGAAGTGCTGGAAGTGTTACAGTGCTTTACACAGAGACTACCAAATTTAACATGGAAATGGTTTTTGCTTTTTAAAGGCAGAGTTTCAAAATTTTATGATCACATCACATATTTACGACTTGTCACCCGCCTCACCATCAGTAGCATTGGTCCCCACTTGTTGTCATTACTGTTTCCCATACTTCCACAATGATTCATCAGGGCTCTAATGCCCCGCTCCACTCTCCTTGTGGCTCCCAGGGGGAGGACAGGCCATCAGGGAAAGCCGGTTCAGCCCACCCCCATGGGGAAAATGGCAGGGCTGGGCCCAGCCTTGACACAAGCAGCCAGCCCTTACCCAACCACTCTCTCTCTCTCCATAAGGCTCCGGAGAAAAGAAAGCAGAAAAAGATTAATATAGACGAAGCTGAAGGTAAAGACTGAACAACCTCCCTCTATCTCTCTCCTTTGTTTCTGTAGCTGTGTGGCTTTAATTACATTAACCCTTTTGCCTGTCTGCAGTATTGCAGAAGCACCAAATGCTTTCAAAGCTAGCTATATGTAGCACAGTCACCTCTGCTTATACTGAATGTAGCTTTGACTTGTCTAATCAATTAACACACATTGCTGCATGTTTACTGAAATAAAATGAAAGTGTTTTACAATTTTTTTTTTAAGATGTTACCTGGGTTATTCATTCCTTTATCTATTTACATGAATGCACTTGTCCACACGTTTATGTGTTTTTGTGTGTATGCACGCTGTGTTCTGTGTGCGTGCGTTCCTGCAGAGTTCTTCAGCCTCATATCCAAAGCTCAGAGCAACCGAGCAGACGACCAGCGAGGCCTGCTAAACAAAAATGACCTGCAGCTCCCAGACTTTCTGCGCCTGTCACCAGTGGCAACAAACCACACTCCGCCTCCTCCCCACGACCCTGAACCAAGTTGCTCCACCCCTAATTTCCATCACCCCAACAACGGCAGCTTACCTAGCAGCGGTCACCGGGGCAATAAGGCAAACAGCAACAACAGGGGAGGAGGAGGCGGCACCCACTTGCTTAACGCAAGCCATCAGTCCCAGAGCTTGGACTCTGCAATGGGCACTGAGGATGGAAGAGGAGAGAAAAGCAGACCATCTCCTCCATTTCCTGGCACAATCTCCCCCATCCACCCAACCCAGGGAGCCCAGTGTGGTCTCCTCCAGGACTCTGGCAGGGGAGAATCAGTCCAGATGCTGGAGGAGGACACCCTTTCTGATCTGACTCTAGTGGGAGAGGGGGACATTAACAGCCCCAGCCTCAACTACATCACTCCCTCTTCTCTTCCCTGCAAACCCCACCCCCGACCCAAACAGCAAGCACAGGATGGTCGGCCTAGCTCAGGTACATCCCCCGTGTGAACTCTTGAAACTTTTAAAGTTTCACCTCTTTTTTTCACCTGACTGTAAGGGGGACTGGAGTCCCACTAAAGTCAGTTTGAACTCGGCCGCTGTTTGTCTGTGGTTGAACGGCCCAAAATGCATCTAGATATCCTCCTGTCCTTTCATTTGACTGAATAATGCAGCGGCTTTCAGTTATAAAGATCACTTTCTACAGTTTATTACAAATCACAAGAACATTTTAGCCAGATTTGTGTAAAAATGCACAGAACTAATTTAAAAATATAGCATAGAGCAACAATTAGAGTTCATTTAGACAAAGTTAAATAGTCAGTTGATAAAGTGATGTATATGCTACATCACTGCTTTGCGACCAGCAGTCTACTGTAAGTCAACAACAGATCTAAAATAAAGTACATCAGACACATAAAGTGAGGAAGAACGGATGCATTAGGCTTGAACAGAACTTTTCCCTGGAACTTTCTCTGCGTGGTGTGGATCTGTGTGAACTTTTGAGCAGACTTGCTGTGGATTTCTTTCTGGAGACGAAAGCTTGAGGACAAGATGAGGATGAAATGGTGATGACCAGTGCCAAACTTCATCCTCTAGCCCCCCCAGTGTACAGATTCTAACAATGCACTTTAGCCAACTATAAACAAGACTGTTCACATTTTTAAAAAATATTTTTCCTCTCACTTCTTCTCTTTTACTTTAACCTTTCAAAAAGTCATACCACAGGTGTATGAGCTGCCATAGTTTCAGAAAACAGTTAATATCCACTAACAATCAGTAGGTGGTCCACATCCAGCTGCAATACCACACTTAGAAGTGGACCATGTTGTATTTTCAACTTAGTATAAGCATTTGAGCACACAGCTGGCCTGATCTCATTGTGGGTACAGTATGCAGCAGTACCATGAACACACATTTGCTCTGCTGTTCTTTAAAGCACAGTACATTCAGGGTTTCCACACCTTTTCTCTCACCTCAGGCATTTCTTATGTCACTCAGAAAAACAGAATATAGTGAGTGCTCACGCATGCAATCTCGCTCTCTGACCAAATGATCCAGAAAGGTCGGTTTTAGGGGAGTTCACTCTTTTTTTGTCATTTCATTTTCAATCAGCAGAGCTTTGAGCTGTCTCTTCCTTGCAGAGGTTATGCTGGAAAAAAATCGGACAAATAAGTCAAAACCTTCAACATTTCTGAAGGTTTTTAATTTGGCTTCCATTTCTATATCATCAAGAAGACATTAATTTATCCCATCCTCTCTTCACTATTACCTTCTGTCAGTTAAAAGTATTAATTTGTATATAGTCTACTTTGTGAAACCACCATATTGCTGTAGTCATTGTTGAATTGCAAATGCTGTTTCTTCAGTTGTGTCACAATAGGAATCAGTTTTCCTCTGTTCTGTTCAGCAAACTGTACTGTCTGTAAATAGATCAAATAAATGTTATAGAGGTTAAACTCTCTGTTGAACTCTTATGTGAGCAATCTCCTTTCTTTTCTTAGACTTTCGATAATATCTGATTTGTTTGATATATTTTGAGTGTGTGCCTCACTTTTGTCTCTGAGGCTTCCCTGCTTGAAGGCACAAAAATGGGATTGGTGTATTTATATCCTAAATGTTAATGTCCAAAATAATAATGCCTTGGCAATAACAGTGGTAGAATACAGTTAAGATCATTTACTGAAGTATTGTATGAACCAAAACTAGTAACAAAAATTGCAACTCCAGAAACAAATATAATTCCTTTTTTATTTATCATGCAATAGAATATAGACAGAATATTTTATCATAAAAATCGCCAGGAGAGAGAATATCTGGGAATGTCGTCAGAACAGTGGTACACGTCAAACAACCTTTTGGGTTTTGTGAAGATTGCCAGGTAATTAGTTTTGTAGAAATGTGAAGTTACATATCAATATACAGGTAAGAAAAGTGGCAATTATTGCAAATGCCACTTGCCTGTTGGCACATAAATTATTTGTGTGATTGGTTTCACCAGCTACAAAATGGAAATTTTGTACTTTTAAAATAACAGTAAAAAGGTGATAGATGTTTTTGTTGCTTTTACTTTTCACACTTAAGAAACATTTGGTGATGGTATGTCTTCTTTATTTTAATTAACAGGCATTCATTGTAACAGTGTTTCATATAGTTCAATAATACACTCACCAGCCACTTTCTTGAGTACCCATGTTCAACTGCTTGTTAATGCAAATTTCTAATCAGTCAATCACATGGCAGCAATTCGGTGCATTTAGGCACGTAGGCATGGTCAAGACAACCTGCTGAAGTTCAAACCGAGCATCAGAATGGAGAAGAAAGGTAATTTAAGTCACTTTGAACGCGGCACGGTTGTTGGTGCCAGATGGGCTGGTCTGAGTATTTCAGAAACTGCTGATCTACTGGGATTTTCACACGCAATCATCTCTAAGGTTAAAGAGAATGGTCCAAAGAAGAGAGTCTCCAGACTGCAGCAGTTCTCTGGATGAAAATGCCTTGTTGATGTCAGAGGTCAGAGGAGAATGGCCAGACCGTTTCGAGCTGACGGGAAGGCAACAGTAACTCAAATAAACGCTCGTTACAGCCAAGATATGCAGAAGAGCATCTCTGAACACACAACACGTTGAACCTTGAAGCAGATGGGCTACAGCAGCACAAGACCACACCAGGTGCCACTCAGCTAAGAACAGGAAACTGAGGCTACAGTTTGCACAGGCTCACCAAAATTGGACGACAAGATTGGAAAAGCGTTGCCTGGTCAGATGAGTCTCGATTTCTGCTGCAACATTTGAATGGTAGGATGAACATGAAAGCATGGAGCCATCCTGCCTTGTATCAACAATTCTGGCTGGTCGTGGTGGTGTAATTGTGTGAGGCATATTTTCTTGGCACACTTTAGGCCCCTTAGTACCAAGTGGGCATTGTTTAAATGGCACAGCCTACCTGAGTATTGTTGCTGATCATGTCCACAGTGTAGCCATCTAGATGACTGCTTCCAGCAGGATAACGCACCATGTCACAAAGCTCAGATTATCTCAAACTGGTTTCCTGCACATGACGATGACCTCACTGTACTCAAATGGCCTCCGCAATCAATAGTCCAATAGAGCACCTTTGGGATATGGTGAAATGGGAGATTTGCATCATGGATGTGCAGCCAACAAATCTGCAGCAACTGTGTGATGCTATCGTGTAAATATGGACCAAAATCTGTGAGGAAATTTTCCAGCACCTTGTTGAATCTGTACCAACAAGAATTAAGGCAATTCTGAAGGCAAGAGGGGATTCAACCCGGTACTAGCAATGTGTACAAAATAAAGCGGCCAGTGAGTGTATTTTTTATCTTCAGTGAAGGGTCTCAGCACTTCTTCCAACCCCAGAAAAAAAATCCTCCCCAATGTTGGTGTTATTTCAGGTCATAAGAATAAAATTATTTTATGCCTGAAATAACTAAGAGCTATCCGAATACTTTTCCAGTACCAGCTAAGAAAATTCGACAGATCTTTTAGTTGACCTCTGTCTACCTCCCTCCATCTGTATGACTTCTCTCCTATCTATCTTACTTGATATTCCTCTCCTCTCTCTGTTGCCTCTACTGTGTGTGAGTGATTGTGTGTGTATGTGTATGTGTTTGTCTGCAGGACAGGGCTTTTGTTTTGGGGTACAAAGGATTTTGGGAGGACTGGGCTATTAGCTATGCATGGGTTCCCCTCTGCTCAATGCCTTGTTAAGCAAGCTTTATCATGCTGGGCTCTTTGGTAGCCAACAAACAAAACTAGGTTCTGTTGATGCGCACACACACACACACTGATACTCATTTCACACACTTCACACATGCATGCGCTTACTTAGAAAGACCGTCTATATCTGTGTATCTTTTGCATCACATGAGGATCTTATTCTGTAGCAGTTATCATTAGAATAATTCTTCATTGTTGTTAGCTGTGTTTGCGTTTCCTCCGGGGTGAACATGTGACAACAGCAGCAACTAATTTTATTTAACCGATCAACATAATTAAAATAAACATGTCTGTATAGAAACAGAAAGATAAAATGTATTTGTCTGTTTCACTTTATGCCCTCTTTAAATCAAGTTACGCTTTCCATATGGAGCAGAGTTTTTTTTTTTTTAAGTAGTTACCAGTGGGCTCTGTCACAGTGCTGATAAAATAGACGTTGATAGAAGGAACAAAAAAAAACAAGGATCTATTTCTGTGAAGAGGGGGGATAATCTAACTGTCTGAGTGAACCAGTCTCTGGGTGTGATTCTTGTTGTCATAGTACAGGACCCAGTGAGTCATCTTGTTTTCACTCTAATTGGATGGGAAACCCTTGGTCACAGAAGCTGGTATATGAATAAAGTTTTGGCTTTGTGTTTCAATTTACTGGCTCTAGCTGTGTCCAAAAAACATAATTTTCTCCTAATGCATCTCAAATGGATATAAGCATCTTAAATATGCTTATATCTACTGCTGAATTTAAAAGCATAAGGAACATGGTAAGGGAGACATATGGATGTTTTTATTGAGAGGGTATTTGTATATTTTATAGATCTTGGATTTTGTGTTGCATTTTAATATGTTTTGAGTTTGTATGGCTGCTACCTTGGCCAGGTCTCCCTTGTAAAAGAGATTTGATCTCAATGGGTCTTCCTGGTTAAAAAATAAAAGATAGAGCTGAAGAGAGGAAAACTAGCAAAGTAAACACTTTTCCCTAATAGAGCTAGGGCAATTTGGACAACACTGTATTTGCACAGGCTCTCCTAAGCGCTTGAGTTGAAGGCAACTGGACTTCTTTTTAGGTTGAAGATGTTTTACCTCTCATCCCAGAGGCTCCTTCAATTCTGAAAACTGATGGGGAGTCCCATGTATTTAATCCCTAGTGTGGTTGTCACCTAGGAGGGGGTCCTGAGAGTCCTTGACCCCCACCCACTCATCATGTGAGTCGTTACGGGTCACATGAGCTAAGGTGAGAATCAGGGCGTGGGTCATTACAGTCACATGAGCCAAGTTGTGCCACCCTGCCATCATGCAAGTTATTAAGGTCACATGGGTCGAAGGTGTGATTGGGGGTTGAAACAAATGGGAAGGGAACTCAAGACTGTGTTATAGGTGGCTGATAGTTGGTGTTGAACACCACCACCTCTGTTAAAATGCACTTAAAATAAGTAATTCTGGAATCAGTGGAATAGTATTCAAACCAGTCCACAATCAATCAAAGCCCTTCGCAGAGGTGTTTTCAATCACTCTGGCTGATTAGACTCTACTCTGGGTTTAATTCAGGCAGCGGTCTTGAGAATTATACATTACCACTACATGTAGGAGTAAAGCGGCAAAGGTGTAATTTTTCCCTTCCAAGTACAGAAAAACTGTAAAACAGCGAGTGAGCTGTCAGATTAATCATATGCTCACATGGGGCTGAGAACGTGTGTAATCAGGCAATAAATGAAATCACCTGTGTAGGTTGGGCTTACTGAGTACTGTGTGAAAAAAGTTGTAAAAGGTTTCTGTGGCTGATGTTTAAAGTCTGATAAAATGCTTCAAGTGATGTGACTAAAAAATCAGGGGTGGTGTGGAGTTCCAAAGAGGTGAGCTACCCACTACAGCACTTCTTTCTTGCAAAATGAATCCTGAAACACTCAAAAGTAGCTATTTTAAATGTTATTAGTCTTCAGGTACTAAAATATTAGTTTTGCAGTTTAGTAGACTTCTGCTTCAGCTTTTGCTAATTGGCGCTAAACACAAAGTACAGCTGATGGGGAATGTCATTAGGTTTAGTTATAAAGAGAATTATTGGACACGTTAAATCTTAACCTGAATGTCACAACCAATTTTTTTTTTCTCAAGTGTCTTAAAAAATGCAGCACTGTGAACAGTAGGACACAAAACCTTTGTTTTCATTATGCTTATTAATTACTCCTGCTGCTGTGTGTTGAATGTGTTTGTTTTGCGAGAGAAGACAAAACCGTTTAAAAGATGAAAAAAGAATCTAGCATCAGGTTAAATAGATGAATAGATCTGACAAGAATAAAAAAAAATTAGATCAAATTATCCACCTTTGAGACTATGTCCATCCTTCTGTTGGCCAGTAGATGGCAGCAGTTGCAGATGAAGTCATTTCACTCACAAGCATGCGGGCACACACACACACCACACAGAGTAAGTGCCATCTAACCATCTTTCCCATGATGTCATAGCCAACAGCCAGCATGGGAATATCTGTCACATTCACTTAGTTTCCTGCTGCCTCCCAGCGCTCTCTCTCGCTCTCTGTCTCTGTATGTGTGTGATTCTGGTGTTTGAACAGTTGGTTACAGGCTGGTCATGGCAATCAGAATGATGGCTATGTAGCAGAATTTGACTAATCTTATTCATTTCTTTCACTCCTTTTCACATATACATAGCATACTGAGGGATGAAGCTATTTTCCAGCTTTAGTTTATAGTCTGTATGTTCTCTTCAACAAAAAATATTTCTATACCTGCCACAGACCTTTTTCTAAGAAATGCACAACATGTTGCTTCTTTTTTGGGTTTTCTCTGAGTTTGCAGTGTCAGTGAGTGCTTTGGCATTTCTCTTCCATCTCTCCTTTGTCATCTCTTTTAAAAGCAGCCTCCTCTTCCTCAGGTAAAGACAGAGATGGGTGGAGAGGAAGGGAAAGAGGTGCAGGTGGTTTTAAAATGCCCAACAGAAGGACAGCCTCTTCCAACCCAACCATCCCTCCCTCTCCTCCTCCGCCTCCACCACCACGGCCTCCTCTTCGCTCCCGTCGCAAATCCAAGTCACCTTCATCCCGCTCTAACCACACAAACCAAAAACGAGCCTTGGATTTGGACAAAATAGGGCGCACCTCAGACCCAGAAGACACAAGGCCAACGTGCAGAGGGCCCCGGGACATGCGGGGCTCTCAGGGTTCAGAGCTGGATAGGAAGTGGGAAGGTGTGGCCTTAGAGCTGCGGTGCCGTGGCAGCAGGATGAGGTCAGCAGTGTACCAGACTTCAGACCTGCCCTCCATGGTCACAGCCAAGAGACAGGTGGAGCACAGTGAGGGCAAAGGCCATATAGACCGGAGTAAACTGAAAGCAACTTTTGTTTAGGTGACTCACAGAGTGACTGGGCTGTTGTCGTCTGTGACGCAGACCGCACGGATATTCTCTGAAGCAGCTGAAACATTCTCAGTTTGAAAGCAGAGGCTAAGGGGCCAGTGTCAACAACTGTGCAGCTGCTCAAAGACTTCCTACTGAGTGTTGCTAATAGTGGATGGCAGGCTGAGATTAATCAAAGCTGTGTCCCAATTCCATACTGTGTGCTCATACACAACATTTACAGTGCAGTGGTGGAAGTATGCTAACACAGTAGATGCACTAAAGCACAAATACCTACTTCACACTTTTCTTCATCTATCAAATGCTAATATTTTGCTCCACTGACAGCTCTTGGCATTTTGTTAGATCATAACAAATGCAATATTAGATTATAATTTTTCACATAAAACTTTTGATAATCTTTTAAATGATGATGCACTGTGGATTAAAAAAAAACTTTATGAAAATGTTACAATTAAATTACTGCTGACTTAATACATTAGTATTACTACATTATGTAAATGATTATCTGAATATGCAGTACAAAAAAGTAGGAATAAACAGATATATGGGCTGAATATCAGAACTATTGTCCTATGAATAAATTAGTTGACATTTACCAATGATAGGAGCCAATATTTATTTATTGTGGCACACACAAACTGTATATAAAAGATGGATGTATTCTTTGGTTCTAAAAAGTGAAACCAATGCAGATGTGATTTTTTTTTTTTTTTTTTTTTTTTTTTTTTTTTTTTATTTTTTTTTCTTTTGTTTTCT
>VUQI01059863.1:0-13124 GCA_015106735.1 Paratilapia polleni
GGTTCCATCTTTAAGAAGAGGGACCGGAGGGTGTGCTCCAACTATAGGGGGATCACACTACTCAGCCTCCCCGGGAGAGTCTATGCCAGGGTACTGGAAAGGAGAATCCGTCCGTTAGTCGAACCTCAGATTCAGGAGGAACAATGCGGTTTTCGTCCTGGTCGTGGAACGCTGGATCAGCTCTTTATCCTCTTGAGGATATTCGAGTGTGCATGGGAGTTTGCCCAACCAGTCTACATGTGTTTTGTGGACTTGGAGAAGGCATTCGACTGCGTCCCTCAGGGTATCCTGTGTGAGGTGCTTTGGGAGTATGGAGTGTCTGGGCTGCCCTTTGTCACCGATTCTGTTCATAATTTTTATGGACAGAGTTTCTAGGCGGAGCCAAGTTGCGGAGGGCTTCCACTTTGGTCGTCTCAGAATCCCATCACTGCTTTTTGCGGATGATGTGGTTCTGTTGGCTTCATCAGGTGGAGGCCTCCAGCTCACACTGGAGCGGTTCGCAGCCGAGTGTGAAGCGGCAGGAATGAGAATTAGCACCTCCAAGTTCGAGGCCATGGTTCTCTTGTTCATGAGTGAGGGGAGATGGGAGCAGGAGATTGACAGATAGATTGGGGCCGTGTCTGCAGTGATGCGGACGCTGCACCAGTCCGTTGTGGTGAAGAGAGAGAGTTGAGTATAAAAGCGAAGCTGTCGATTTACCTGTCGATCTACGTTCCTACACTCACCTATGGACATGAGCTCTGGGTAGTGACCGAAAGAATGAGATCGCGGGTACAAGCGACCCTTCGAAGGGTGGCTGGCCTCTCCCTTAGGGATAGGGTGAGGAGCTCAGTCATTCGGGAGGGCCTCAGAGTAGAGCCGCTACTCCTCCACATCGAAAGGAGCCAGTTGAGGTGACTCGGGCATCTGATAAGGATGCCTTCTGGGCGCCTCTTGGGTGAGGTGTTCCAGGCGTGTTCCACTAGGAGGAGGCCCCAGGGTAGACCCAGGACATGCTGGAGGGATTATATCTCTTGGCTGGCCTGGGAACACCTCGGTGTCCCCCCCGATGAGCTGGAGTAGGTGGCTGGGGAGAGGAAGGTCTGGGCTTCTCTGCTTAGGCTGCTAACATATCTGACAGCTATATGGAAAACATACAAAGAGGGCACTGCTGTGGAGCTCAACTAACTGATAAGCTTAAGCCATGGTGAGCCGTCTGTCATCTGTCGTCCGTTCACAATTCACAAGACTCAAGGTCACGTTTGTCGTTTTATGGGCACTTCTCATTTTTTTCACAGCATATGCATATGCATTCTTCATTCATATTCACTACTTAACAGTTTAACCAAATTCTGGCTGCTGGACAATATTCACCGCAACTCCGAGCAGCAGCCTCAACAGGCATTTCAGCCAGTGGTGTTGGAGATCTTGTCAAAATTGTCAGGGGCTTGAGCTGGCTGGTGTGTGTGTGTGTGTTTTTCCATTTCTCCTCTCATGCAGGTGGATGTGTGGGCAGGCCGTGCCTTGTCTCCACCTTTGGGTGGAGCTGCGTTTCCCAGGCTGGTCTTGCACACCTGGGATTCATTTGCTCATCAGACGGCTGTGTATTTAGTCTCGGCTGTGACTGTGGTTCTCTGCCAGATTGTCCCTATCATTGTGGTGGTAAATTGGCTCTCCTTGTTGCTTACCTTGTGCTCTGTGTCTGCCTTAAAAATAACCCTCGTCTCGCTTTATGTCTCCAGTGCCTCGGTGGAGGACTCGGCTGCTGTTGGGTGTGCTTCATGGACATTGCCTGCCTCATTTCTCTGGATCACCCAGCACCCAGCCGTTCGTTCCAAGTCCCTCAGCCTTCTGTCACTCCTCCGTCTCCAGTCACTCTTGAATACTCACTTGCTTGCCCACTCTCCATCATTTCTGCATGAAGGACTCAGCCAGTTCCCACAGCCCAAAAGCACACAGTGGAACACTATCAGTCATGGACTGGCCTCCCCAGAGCCCGGACCTCAACATTATTGATACAGTGTTGGATCATCTTGACAGAGAACAGAACAAAAGGCAGCCAACATCCAAAGAAGAGCTTTGAATGTCCTTCAAGAAGCCTGGAGAACTATTCCTGAAGACTACTGAAAGAAATTACAAGAAAATTTACCTAAGAGAGTTCAGGCTGTGCTGAAGAATAAAGGTGGCTCTTTTCCATAGTGTATCTTTTGTCCTGTCTCCCTCTGCTCTCTTCTGTTTCTCCTCACCCCCAGCTGGTCGCAGCAGATGGCTGCCCCTCCCTGAGCCTGGTTCTGCCGGAGGTTTCTTCCTGTCAAAAGGGAGTTTTTCCTTCCCACTGTCATCAAGTCATTGCTCATAAGGGGTTGTCTGATTGTTGGGATTTCTGTCTAATATTGTAGGGTCTGTAGCCTACAATATACAGCGCCTCGAAGCGACAGTTGTTGTGAATTGGCGCTATATAAATAAAATTGAATTAAACGGAGTTACTGTATGACAATGAAGGACAAACTCTGCCTCTGTTCGAAGACAATCTGTACCCATAAAATGTTACTTTTTATTGAAAGTCGTTGGGATATACAGAGCGCACACATTTTATAAGGGGAAAAGGAGAATGTAATTTTTTGGTTATCCATCCTTCTACTCACCTCTAGTGGAGGTGGAACTTAAAACGTTATAGCACAAATGCATAGTAATATATAAAGATCTATGTTACAGTTTATGTTCTAACTTTATAGAGATAAGTTGAGTGTATGTGTAAATGCGCCGGAATGACGGAGATACCACGAGTTACTGTCACTCAGTCCGTGGGTTTGACAGGAAATTACACGGAGTCTTGCTTCAGGTCCTCGCGTGCGAGGGTATTTAAACAGCCACGCCTATATTATTATTATCGTACCGTAATCCTGCGCTGTGGAGGAGGGGCCGTAACGAAGAGACGGATAACGGGTTATTTGTGTCAAGTGACAGCAAAACAAACACATAAGTAGAACAAAGTAATTTTCAAAATAAAATCAAAAGGCTTGCTTTAACCGGAGCTTACCACACAGTTTCAGCAACATGACTTTACTTTGAAAGTAATCAGCGGAAGTACTGTGACTTACTACGTTAGGTGAAGAACTCAACTCTCCATTTTGAAAAAAAAAAGAAATTTCGTCGGTAGGGGCGTGAAGAAAATATTTCAGACTTGGTGGAAAAAAAAGGGGGCAAAAGGTGTTTAAAAACCCCAAATAAGTTTTGTATGCGTCGAATAGGTGTGGATACACGTTTTTTCTGCTTCTAAAATGGGAAACTGCCACACCGTTGGACCGAACGAGGCCCTGGTGGTTTCAGGTAACGTAAACGCTTCTCGGTGTTTAGCTGTTTGGCGCGTGAGGCTGGCTGAAGGAGAAGAAACGGGGGAGGAAAAAAGGTTTAGCACAGCCATTATACGAAAAGCGGCTAATAGGTTGTATTGAGTGTATTAAATAGAAACCAACGTCCCGTGTAATATCCCAGAAAACCACCATTTGATATACTTAGGCGGTCGACAGCCCCCCAACCCTTCACTCGATAGGAGGTTTGTGGTAACATAGGGACGAGCCAGCTTATTATTATTTCTATTATAAATCCACCTATTTCCCCTGTTTAATATCTCACTGCGGTGTTTCTCTTAGTGCTATAATGCGTGCTGTCCCTCTGGTTCTCGCTCTGTTTATATTTCATTTTCTACATGTGGTTTAGTAAGATTACAACAAGCGGCACATTGTAGTGTAAGTATAGGCACAGCATGAAAGGAAGCTGCACTAAAAGGTTTGTTTGCACTGCTGGTTCAGTGGTAGCTCTTCGCTAGAGGAGGACTACAGCAGAAATAATTGAATTAGGAGGGAAGGGCAGGTACACGCTCCTGGGTCCGCTCTGGTCCGTACACAGGCTGTCACCACCATAGACCATATGATACTCAGGCCCCGTCTTTTTGGTACCACAGGCTTGCCTTGCATTTTTTTTTTTTTAGAGTTCTCATATGTAGAAAACTGAAAATAAAACCAGTTAATAATATTTGCCTGCCTTCTCTATTGATTGATTTGAGATCCCCCCCCGTGAGAATCTTAGTGTACGTTCGAACTGCGGTTTGGCATCGTGTTGCAGGAAAGATTTCTGTAACTGAATGTCAGAGTCCTGTTTCCTGTCCTCGTGCTCTTGTGATGAACAGTAAACAGCTTTGGGATTTTCCATTGTGAACAAGAGCTTGTAATTCTCCACTTAGATGAATGTTGATAGAGAGCAAAGTTGCGTGGGCGTGAGTTGCACATCCTGATCCCATCACCAGTTTAGTCCTGGATGTCGAAAAGAAATTACTTTTTAGTTGGCTGGGTGCCAAAGCAGAATGTACTTTTGTTTTTTGGCCTAAAACGTGAATTAATGCCATGTTGTGAGTCCAGATATGCATTATCATATGTCAAGAAAACTGAAGTTGATAAAAGGATTATTTTGGGCTTGTGTAAAGTCCCATTCATTGATGTGGGGTCCCTCCCTTCTTCTCTGTAGAGTGAATGCATTCAGGAATCTCAGTTATGCCTTTGGTAAACAAGTGAGGCTTAAATGATGTGTAGCTCCCATGTATATCTATAGGTACTCAGCCTATTGACCCTTCAGCATTCCTCAGTTAAATCAGCACTTCCAGTATTTTGATAATCATGTGACCAGGCACATATGTTTCCTGGAATACAATCTGCCCCCTGTCAAAGATTCATTACAAATATGCCATTTTATGTTGAAGCGTTTGAATAAAGAAGCAGCAGTATTCAGGTAGCAGGATACCCTGCATTACAGACAAGCTGATTTACAACAACAGCCATGCTGCATACTTTTTCTGGTTTGGACATACTAGTGCGACTGTTTCCTGTGGGATGTTGTTCAGTCAGGCAGGACAGTGCACTTAAAGGCTTGCTTTGTCAGAAAAGAAGATATCTGCTGTAGATCTGAAATTTCATGATGTTAAGTCATTTGCAGATTTTAAACGTAGTTTAATGAAAGTGTGTGAGTCGTGGCTGAGTGTGTCCCGACATGTGAGTTGTTAGTAAGGATAGTCCGCTCCTCCCCCTCATCCTCTGTCTGTCTGTTAACATGTGACAGCTGAGAATGTCACACTAAACACTTGAGATTAAACCATCAGACTGACGCTAGTGAAAGGGGCTGCCTAACTTAACTTACTCTCATTTGGAAAGGTTGCACGTTTATTCCGAAACTCTTGTCAATCTCATTTCTAGATGTTAGGAGGGTAATGGCTCATAAAATATTGAAAGTAGTGCAAGAAGTGCCTGTTTCAGGTTTTTATTAGTTCGGTGAGCTTGCTGAAGAGAGTTTATTATGATGAGTTGGCCAAACGGGTTGTATTTAATCACATGAACAACCACAGTCAGATAAATCATGTGCTGCACCATATGTGATTGTGACATTTAACATTTCAGTCTCAGCTGTTTTGATCATTTATTATTATTATTTTTTTTAATCACGATTTCTCAGTGCATTCATTTATTAAACTTTGAAAAGCAAAAACTTGTCTTTCTATTTAAGTGGATTTTCTTACACTTTAATTATAATTCAAATGTGGAGTGAACTAAACCTGCCACACCCTGGCACTGAGTGAATTTTTATGTTGAGGCAAAACAAAAGGAAAGGTTGTGCTGAAAGGCAAAACAAGAGAATTGTTGCAAACCAGAACAGGTCATAATAAGCATTTATTGTTATTGTCCTGTTTTAATTGTCCTTGGAAGCCAAAGTTGTGACAAAAATTGGATTCACTGCACAGCCCAAAGTCATAAATGTCCGCAAAATCAGAACGAGAGGGTGAATAAAGTTGATGTATTTGGATTTAGACCATGAGTGTTTCACCTCTTACCTGTTTGTTTTGGAAGACACATTTTCACACATACACACATTATGGGGTCTGTGGTTGGAAGACTGAGAGAATTTTTTTTGGTCTTCAAGATGCGCATGATCATCCTGCTTAGAAACCAAGTGCAGAACAGAAAACTGGGTCACTCGATCTTAGCAGAGACACTCCTTTGGGTTTGCAGTAAAAATCTGCTTCTATGTGTTAGTACGAATTCATGTGGTTTGTGCACAAGGTCTAAAATAACTCATACTGGATGTTGTAATGAGCAACGCTGTTGCATGCAGCCTTTTACACCCTTGTTGACATGTGTTTCATCTGTGTTGCTCTGAAGGTGGCTGCTGTGGTTCAGATCAGAAGACCTATGTCGTCGGAGGCTGGGCTTGGGGCTGGTGGCTCATCTCTGACATCCAGAGGTAAGATCTGTCTGCTCTAGCTTTAACCCAAAGAAATGTGCTAACAAACTCAATCTGGAAGCTTTTAAGAACAGGGTATCTACAGGTCTACACATAAGGCTTCCACAGTTTGAGAAAAAAAAGGTTCTATAATCATTTTATGTCCTTATTTTAACAATTCAGGAATATGTTGATGCTCAGTAACGAGTTAGCTGGCTCTTGTTAATATCAAAGAGAAAGTAGGCTATGATTATATTATGATGCCATTTGTTTCGTGTGAAACAGCATCTTGTCGTGAAGCACGAAGCTGTATCAAAATCCAGTGATGCAACAAGATGTATTAAATGACGGTGTGTGTCATTAAATGTTGTCAGTGCATTCATGCTTCTCAGCAGTGTTTCCATTTTGGACTCTCTGTGGGCTTTTCTCTGGCAGAAGCTTCAGGCAGGGTGTCAAATTGAAACACACACAAGATATCGCTATGAACCGTATAAAGAGGCATGTTCAAGTAAGATGTGTCAGGATTATTTAGAATTATTGATAAACTGTAACATTTGTACAGAAGCTGCAGGTGCTTCTCTTCGTTGTTGGAAGTTGTTGCTGCTCAGGGAGCTTTTGAGTTAATAAAATCAAGAGTTTCCCAGCCTGCACTGTGAGGGATTAATCAGAGTGGTTCGACACAGACTTGAAAATGTAGTACATGTGTTATTAATCTAATGAGATCGCGTTTGTCTTTAACTGTGACTAGACCCCTCTTATTAGGGCATGTGCCCCAGTAAAATCTCAGCTCTGAGTTTTAACAAGTGCTTGTGTTTAGCAGTGGGTTATTTTACATTATCAGTAACAGCAAAAGAATAATTTTTTCTAGATGTTACCACAATGCAGTTCAACCAAAATGAAAACACAAGCTGAGGTGTGTGTGTCTGTACACTGTCACCATTGCCAAAATGAAAAATTGGTTGTATATTTATATACTTTATTTTAAATGGCTGACTTAAGTTATTATGTTTGTTTTTCAGTTATTGCCATTGTTAAAAGCAGAAGAATGCAAATGTACAATGGTTTATAAATTTAGTCCAGTTTCCTTATAATTACTATGTGCAGGGTGTGATTTTAGGCCTAAAAACACACTGAGGATGTTCATAAGTCAGTGTGTAGCACTGCGATTATGTGATTGTGTAATTATGTGACAATCTCAGGCATGTTAAGGAGTAATGCAAAAGTAATGTAACGTGAGGTGTAATGAATTACTTTCTGTAGGGAATAAATTAGTAATGTAATGCATTACAACACTCAAAAGTTCATAACAGATCTCAGTTTAATTTTGTGCAAAAGTATGTAATACCCAACAGTTTTAAAAATATTGAACATTTAAAAAATCAGTTTACACATTCTTTTAAAGTTGTATTCCTTTAGCAGAAACAAAGAGCTACAGATGGAGGAGAAAGTGGAAAGCTCATAATTTTTTCTAATTTTTAACAATATTCACCAGCTTATACTTAAACATTTGGACTTTTTTTCCATTTCACTTCATTTTACAAATGATCTCAGCACAGTGTCTAGGAAGCAATAAAATATGAAAGTCTGGTTTTGCAGATACCTTAAAAAAGTAGTTTTTTATACACAGATTTGGATTAAATCCTCTCTTTAAAAAGAGATTTTTTTCATCAAGAATGGTTATTTTCTACTTTTTATGGAGTTCAGTGAAGAATAAATAAGTCGTTTCTGGCTAATAGAGATAAACAACATTGATGTTTAAAGCTAATGTTTAACAGATTTGTGAAAATTGCAGCTGAGCACTGTCTGCTTCTTTTAAATGCAGCCCCGGTGAAGCAGCTTTAGTGGAAAGATAAACAGACGGTGCATAATGGCGAGTTGAGGGAGAGGTACAAACACAATATTTACAAAACTACTGTAAACTGTAAGTTAGTTGAACTGCCATTCTGAATCACTGAAACAAAAATCATCAAATTTAAAATAAACCTGTGGAGAGGCTACTCGCTCAGTGTTTCATAATGAGCAACACCAAATTTTTGTTCCTTTGCCAAATGACCAAAAGTCTGCTCTTATTTAAATCTGTCGAGAAATAAAACCTGCTGCTGAAACACTCACACCTTTTGTTTTTGTTAAAACTTCAACCTGCTGTAAAGCATAAAGCTTCTTGCTTTAAAACGTGTTCACATCCATGTAAAACCTCCAAACTGGGACACTGGGTTCAGAGTTCATGTTTGTTTACAGTAAAACAGACTCACTGACTTTTACTACAACTTTTTATTCTCTGAATGACTTAAATGCAACTACCCCAAATCATGGAAAATGTAAACTGTTTTTTTTAGAGTAAAAAGCCTCTGAACGTTACAAGCTGCTGTGTTTTTTGTTTTGTGTTGTTGTTGGGGTTTTTTTTTGATGTTGTGGGGAAAAAAACAAAAAACTGCATTAATATTCCTTGTGTGTGGAAGTCCAGGTATTAACTAATTTTTGTTTGCCTGCCTCTTTGTTTCTACTTTGCTAACTTGCTTTGTTTTGTCTCATATTAATCTTGCCCTGCTTCAGCCCTTGTGTGTGTGTCTCCTTCAGATTACCCATTTCACTGGAAGTGCTGCTCATTGGCTATAGTTGCTAGGAAATGTAATGGTAGACCTGAACAACAAAATGCAAAAGTTGAGACACATCTAGATTTATCTCCATTTAGAGTTAAACTGTCCCAGGAATCCTTTCTTCTATTTTTAGTCCTCATTTTGGGTATCATGTGAAGTTCGGTCAGCATTTCAAATGCTTCCTGTGATACTGAGAGCAACAGAGAGGCTCTTGTGCTGCTCCAGAGTAATGGTCATCATGTTCCCGCTCGTGATGCAGTAATCATGTTAATGCTGAGGCCTGTGGCTCATTGATCCGGTACTCCTGGAAAGAAAGGGAGGTGGAGCTGTTCAGCAGACAGTCTCCCAATCCTGGTGCTGCTGCAGTCAGCCTCCCATGTTTCCGACTGAAGCTGACTCCAACAACTAGGTGTCGAAGTTAGTGTTTATTGTAAAAGAAGGGTGGTCTGTCTCTTTTATCTGCTCTGAAACATAATCGTATGTAAGCAGTTCAGTATTGAAGCACAGAATGTGATTGTTTATAAAGGACATTCCTGTTTAATCGTCATACAAATGTAATCTTGGAGAGCTGCTGGGATCAAGGGTCCTGTCAACACTGGCTTGAATTTTCATCTGTTGATGCTGTGTTTTATCACACCCTGTTTAAACATTTGTATAAGAGACTAGATTAGCTGTGACAAAAGTAGTATCACCAGCAGCACATTATACACGAAACAGCCTTAAAATCAGCAAAATCAGCAGGTTGTGTCTTTTGCTCCCTCTCTCTTTCCTCTGCCTCTTGACCTTGGTTACTGTTATTCCTAACAGCTGTTGTCCAACTTACTGTTTTGCCTTTGCTATTCCTGCTGCCTGCCTGCCTGCGTAGAATGTCTCTGGAGGTTATGACCATCCTTTGTCGCTGTGAGAATATCGAAACCTCGGAGGGTGTACCCCTGGATGTGACAGGGGTGGCTCAGGTAATGCATTTATAAAGGCTGGGGGAAAAAAAGAAAAAAAAAAAAAAGCAGTGGCTGGTCCTTGAGGCCGAAGGAAGACGAAGGAAAATGGTTCCGCTAATCGGCTAACGTTGTCTCTGTGTGTTCTCATCTTCATTTCTTTTTTCTTCTGCAGTCCAAAGGAGACAATCAGCTGTTAATAACTTCGCCATAAAGCTGAGCTCTGAGTCACTTTATGCAACGGGGTCACTAAATGAATGCTATAGAAATTTAAAAAAGGATATCACAAGTCCAATGCAGAGAGCAATTACAATTGATTTAGTAAAGTTACATTTTAAAATAATTAATTCAAACACCTGAATGCAAAATCATTTGAATTCTGGATGGCATCTCATTTTGCTCCGTTGTTAGTGATCTGGAGTCCTTGGGTGAATGGTTTCACTTTGTCTCGTTTTTCTTTTCTTGTGTTCTGTTCCTTCCCCTCATTTGCTTTCCCTGCAAACATGTCAATTTTTATTTTATATTTTTCCACATTCTTCACAGGATAACGCTTGAGATTATGACCCTGCAGCCCAAGTGTGAGGATGTAGAGACAGCGGAGGGTGTAGCTATTACTGTCACTGGGGTGGCTCAGGTAAATCACCACACATTTTTGGGAATGCCAGTTCAGACTCCACTAACCCCTCTTCTCCCTCCCTTTCTCTGACATCAGCCCATAATCACGGCAGAGGTGGTATTTCATACAGCGGGCTCAAGTTCATATGTATACCTGAACATAATCTGACCAAGCTGCAGTCAGATTGACAATAGCACTGTGTCAAAAGCCGCAGCCTCCTTATTTGTTTTGGTAAAACCACAGAAAACTTTGCAAAACTTCAGCTGGTGTTCTGTGTCTGATAAGGCTTCAAATTAGACTTTCTGGTTTGTATTTTATCACCTCACTGCTACCTGCAGCAGCACACCCACACCAGTATAGCATTTTATATTTTGTTGACACAGTGTTATTTTCAGTCTTTCAGTGAATTGGCATGGCACACAAAAATGGGTTTGTTATTTATATAAAAAAATATAATTGGTGTTTTGGGGTCAATCTCAGTGTACTATGTTTTTTTTTATTATTATTATTTTTGCATTTTGTTTGATCCAGTTCTGGGGCTGTCACATTTTTTTAGAGCAGTTTGGATAGTCACGACACCAAAGCATCTGAGAAGCAGTGTGTCACATGTTGGGTTCTGTATTATACGGGGTGTCATCAAAATTTTCAGGGAAGATTTTAAATAGTCGTCTTCTTGAGCACCTTCAGACCTCTTCCAGTGTAGCTGCTATTCTCAGAGGCTCTGTGGAAATCTTGTTCTTATCCCTTGGATTTGTGCCTCTGCAATCCATGCATATGGCCAAAACTCTGCGGCATGCACTACAATTCGTATTGTTCACTGCGAATAATCTCCCTCAGTTGCAACAGTAGAAGTCACGGTTCACAGTCTGACCCTGGGAATGTCTGAAAATGTGCAGCAAAGTTGCAGTGCACAGCACCCTGAATGTTGGGGAGGAACAAGAGGAAAAAAAACGTCACAAGTTTCTAGCAGTGGCCCAGACCTAGAGCTCCAATGTCAGGCTTGAACATTGCAGATTCTTTCACAGAAAAGTGCTCTTCGGTCTGTGGTTCGTAGCAGGAGTTCCACCTCTTGCCTGGGATGACAGTCGTGTCAGTTTTACACAGAAGCTGATGTACCTGCCTGCACAACTTGGAATTCCATCATGGATTTGCAGGCGGACAACTGAAGTGGTCAGAACAGGACGCCCAGGTAGGAAGCCAAAAATGGCAGCCAGGCAGGAAGCAGTCCAGAGGTGCACAAGGAGACAAGCTTCAAAGGTAGATCGGCCAAATTCAAATAAACTGTTTGTTTATTTATTTTATAGACTTCCGTGTTATAACCACAGAGTCAGCTGTTTTTCTCCTATGAAAAGACAGTTGTCTTACTCTGCAGCAATAATAAATCTGAGGACCTGCCTATCAGTTCGCCACCCAAACGAACCAGCAGAGACACCATATCAGATTTTGTTCACATTATTTCAAATTAACTGTTCCGATATGATTTGAAAAGGTGACAGCCCTTTCTTAAGTGCCAAAATTAATTTTTTTTAGACGTTTAAAAAGAAAATCCACCATAAATCGCAATTTAATATTTACAAGAAAGACGTGGACACTGACTAATAACAATAATATTCTTCGTATAGAGTATGAAGGAGATAAAAGCATTTACTAGCAGATTAAAAAAGACCTAATCGTTTTTCCTTTAAGGAGTCACAGTTCTGCATTAGCAACCACAGAAATGCTATGTGCTACACCAGAGCTGACATGCACCTCCTGAAAATGGAACTACATGTCAGGATAACAGAGATACCAAGGCTACAAAACTGTGGTTGCTCACCATGCCCTGCTTGTGTTTTCACCTACATGTGTCTGATGTTGATTGACAATGTTTAGTTAAAACAGCATTTTGTAGTTGAACTACAGCAAACCATCCTCTCTCTGCAATTCTCTTTGTCACCATAAGAAGAAATGAAGGAGTAACAGGGCTCTGGGCTAACTTTTTTTGACTAGTAGCACTAATGGCACAAAATTTAGCAGCATCACTTAAATCAACATGGACGTGACATGTTCATATTTTTTCTTTTCCGTATTACTCAGTTTGTGTCATTTCATTTTAAAGGGACATTTCACAGAGTAAAAAATAGTTTGTTAAACAATGCTTATGGACTTTTTAAAAAAAAAAATTCCATTATCTTAAGTCCTTCCTGGTATTAGGATCTGTTTGCCTCTTTTTCAGACCGCTTAGGTGATTGCCCTGCCCTGCTGCAGGCAGTGTGTCAGTTGCAGATCCTGTAGGATTATGCGTCATGCTGTTGCTGTGCTTTACCAGTGTTTTATGTTTGAAGTTTGCGCTCAAGTCAGCAAATGTAGTTTTCCTTGAAAATGTTTGTTCACATCATGAGCCAAACTTTCAGTAAGTGACATTTCTTTCTCTACAACATGTCATCCATATCCTGAGATTTACAATATATATAATCACTGATGAGCCATTCCCGTGGAAGAGGGTGGCTCTTTGCCTTTTGTAAAATGAGATCACCTGCTGATTCCTCATCTCATTGAAATTTGGCACTGTAGTGGCACAGGGCGGTCTGGATGATGTGTTTTTTTTTCCCCTAGTGAGAGTACATGCAAAGTTCTCTTCCCACTTTGTTATGATGATGAGAGCCTCGTGTTGACTTTTCACTCTAATCACTCTCTGCTTCCTCAAACCAGTTCTAACTTCTCCTGGTATGTCACCTGATATCTCACGAT
>VUQI01059863.1:17717-28227 GCA_015106735.1 Paratilapia polleni
GATAGTTATAAAAAAAAAAAAAAAAAAAAAAAAAATTGTAAAAGACAACACTTTTTTTTTTTTTTTAATCCATGACCTGCCAGTTCAATCTGGCACATTTTCAGGTCCCTCTGTGATCAGGGTTGTGACTGCTGGTTTGCTTTCAGGGTGGATGGAATGCATAGCAGGAGAGCTTCTAATATTTCCTGTTTTTCAGTTTTTGCCTTGTGGGAAAAATTGTGCAGATGACATTGGTTTCAGTTGTGGTAAAAACAAGCTTGAACAAGGAGCACAAATTCAGCTTTGGTTTTAGAACTCTTACACACCGTAACTAACCTTCCTGTTTTACAGATGCTACACAGGCACTAACTGTCTCACATTTAGTGTAATGCTGTTTCCCTGATAGCTCTTACCACAAGCTTTGTTAAACATTAGCATTCTGTAGCTGATCTATCATGTGACAATGTTTTTGTCCCATGATTGAGTACTCTCTTGTAAAAACCAGTCCTCAGATGTAGATTGGTGATATAAAACTGATAGTCACACTGTGTTTTTTCAGATTGCTGGTAAAGTGGCTGCACCTCTGTCCAAGACCAATGAGATTGTCATCCTGAGTGGAGAAGGCAGCCGTGTGACTGGAGAGGTGAACCGTCTGTTAGCTGAGCTCCCCGTCTCTGTCAACGCCCTCACTGGGGTGGATCTCACCAAGGTAAGAAACACTGCTCTCTTCAGGCCCCTCTGATGAATCTGACACATGTAGTTCAGAGCATTTGTCTCCCCCTTCTGTCGTTGAGAGTACTTGCAGTTGTTGTAGCCCATTCTCTGTCTCCATTGCTATCACTGATCTCCTTTTCAGGCACATAAATCCAGCTGCAGCACTGGGCGTTTTCAGCAGTGAAGTGGGCATTTTATGTAGGAGGGTGTTAATTATGAAGTTGGCTTGTTGGGTCTGTAAGGCTGCAGCTGGGTCCTGAGAGACTTAGTCAGCATTATGTGGACTGTTTGGCAAGGGCTTGGATGCAGGACACATTCACCCTCGAGTTTTAAATCCTCAGTTTTACTACTGTATGTTATCTTTAACAGTCAGTTTTATATATGGTTAATGATTGCTTATAATTGATGTGAGTGATTGGATAAAAAAAAGTTTAATAATACTCTTGGTTAGCCGTGAATATTTTTTTTTTCCATCTATAAGCTGCAGCATCCACGCTGTCAGTTTATTGTTCACTTCTTAAGAGACTTTCCAAAAATGCTGTGCTGTTTAGGAGCAGCCTGGGAAATCAAATGGAGAATTTCACCACCTACGTATGAACAATCTGTAACAGTTATTACTGAGAAAACTCTGATTGTGTAAATAAGCAACACTTTTGTAAGACAGCCACCATAACAACTTGGATATGTGTCAGTGTTGTATTTTTAGCTTGTTCAGCAGCTCTCAAGGTGGCTTTAAGACGCAACACGTGCACTGTACTCTAGTTACTAAGACATCGCACTTTTTTATTTTATTTTTTTTCTTTAATCACTTTTGTTTGTCTGTTCTGCGGATTTCATCTTAATCTTCATGTTTTGTACATGTAACATATTTGGATGCACCTGAAACCTGAGAGGTTACAACAAATAGTTGTAACAAATGTTCGGTCACCCCAAGTAATTCTCCGTGATGACGTTTTGTGAAATATATTTTTACTCAAAATAAGTGGCCACTGTACTCTCTGAAAATCTATTTTCATCCAGTGATTGGCCACGAAAAGTCGCTCTTAAAACGTGGCTTTTGATGTATGTTCTGGCGTGTAATTGTGTACCGATGAGTTAAATGTCCATGCAGCAGTGACTGCCTGCATCTTTAGAAACATTTCTCCTGGTTTTAGGTTTAATGTGTAATTGGACAGCTGCTATGATAGATGAATATAACAATCTCTGTGTGTGTGTGTGTGTGTGTGTGTGTGTGACAGAGCTGTGAGCTGGCCTCCCATGTTTATTAAACTGTTGTTCCAATGGCCTAATCCTTGTGATCCCACAGATCCCTCTGCTTCAGAAGATGACCACTCCACAGAGCCCTCTGATGAACCAGGCCTGAGACCCGTTATTCCCAATCATTTGCTGTGTATCTGCCTCAAGCATGAAGAGTTTGTTCAGCTTGTGACCCCCTTATGCAACTGCCTTTGACCAGAAACACTTGACACCAACCAAGAGGTTTTTTTAAAAAATATTTTTAAGAGGTTTTTAATTTTCTAAATGAAAAATAAAGGGGCCTTACCTCTGAAGGACCAGACTGTATGTATCTTCTGTTGTTTTGAGTTCTTGTTTTAGAAATGTTCACCCTGCATTAGTTAGCCAGGATTATATGCTGCGATCCTTTTCAGTCCTCAGAGTCTTGCGTTCACAGAAATAAAAGTCAAACTTGTAGGTGAGGGAAATCCAGATACACAAAGTACAAATCAGAGTAGTGCACTCCTCTCCAGAGCTGTCTAAATATCTGCCTGGAGTTTGGAGCATCACGTTCCTGTCAGATGTTTTGACATTTATTCACTATTCCAAGTGGAGCAAAGTTTGGCAGCTCCTGTCTCCTTGTTAGTCATTCATTGAGTGCTCAGTGCCCAGTTAGTGAAGTAGACTGAGCAGAGCGTGTAATTTCCTCTTTGTTTTTAAACACACTTCTTAAAGATTACACATAATTCTCACTTAGACTGACAAACCACTGTTCTACTCACCGTGATTGTATAAATACAGGACGTCATGTTATCAGTGATATTTCAATTGTATGATAATCCTTACCTTGCAGTATGTTGTTATGTTGTCTGTCTTCTTGTTCCGATGCCCAGTGCCTGTTCACCACTCAAGTGCCCAAACCCGCGGACGGTGGTTTGGCTTTAGTTGGATTTCTGTCTGAGTGTATCACTGTTATAGATGGACGATGTTTACGTATTGCTCTCTGTGTATACTGACAGTAGTGTTCACGCTCCTCTTTTGTTACGTGTTTGGACACGTCAGCATAAAACAAAGCCATACTTAGAAATAATTAGCCTTAACAGTGACCCTGCATGCCTGTCAAGGCTACTGAACATTTCTATATTACCTCAAATAGCACGTGGTGGACGTTCAGGGTCTGAGCTTTACATCACTTTGTGATTCCTTTCTCTCGTTTCCCCACCTCAGATGAGCTGGCAGTCCTGCTAACGTGTTACCCAGATGTCACTTCTGTCATTGTGTATTCGTGACTTTAAAGAGTAACCCCACACTAAGTTCTGAATAAAAGAAAAGTTTTGTCGCTCTGGCCTCTGGGGGTTAAAAGTTGCCACTGCAGCCACACCCAGTCTGTGATGACAAAGCAGGAATTTAATGTTACAGTCAGTGACAAGTTGGAAAAATAGGCACGTGATCTGGTTGTAAACACTGTGCATGGTGTTTGTGCTCAGGGGGTCCTCAGTTTGACAAAAGCAAAGTGAAGTTCGTGTTAGGGGTTGAGCAATTGGACCGGTAACTGTTTCTGCTGCAACATGTGAATCAAAGTAAAGCCTCAACTGTTTCTACTGTAGTTTGCTACAATGTGACAGAAAATAAAACATTTCTTTGAATATGCTCTGAACTTAGGAGGTCCTGCATGACATCATGATGTTAGAAAGAGTTTAAAAAAAAGGCTCATTTCACACAAACGTCATCGTTGTTGCCTGCAGACTTGGCTAAACTATTGTAAGGTTATATAAGTTTTTAATTTCTGTTACAACATTCATTCACCTTTATACACAAGTCAGTCTTCAAAGTAATGGTTCAGTGTCATAAGTGGTGGTGTGGACTTGCAAGTTTCAACCTGTAGATGGCAGAATCAAAGCAGGATTTGAGTCTGAATGAGCCTTTTGTTGTTACGTGTCCTAAATCTAAATGTCGTATTTTTCTATCGTTCTCCTTACTGTGCACAGCTGGCCTTCCCACTTTTAAATTAATTTTATGCTTCTGATAAACCATATTGTGAACATTCATTAATCACTTTTACAAATCTGTGACCATAATGTTTAGTTCTTTCTTGCCAGTGCTCGTTCTGAAGTTATTACAGTCACACTGTTTCTGTTCTCTGTGAAATGAACACGACTCTCTTGGTTTGTTTGATCCGTGCAAACTTCATCTTGTTTCTGTTTTTTTCACATTGTTACAGTTCCCCCTATTTGTAAAGTGTTTGTTGTAAACGCGAGATTATTGTGAACCTGTCGATGTGTAATGTTCTTCACTGTGAGATGGCCAGTAAATGAAGAAGTGATTAGAAGCAGCTGTTAACAGGCGTGAGTCATTCAGATCTGTCAAAGATCAGCTGATAATGGATCCACTGTCTCAGTTTAAAACTGGGAAGCAGTTTTCACTGCAGCGTGGATGAGTGAGACTCAGACAGACATCATTTTCATTCACCTGCACAGCAGATGATTGGCAGTTTTCTTCTTCACTGAGACATTAACATGACACCTTCATACTGCTGGTCACGAGATATAAATGGCTGATCATGTTGAAAACTGGCCAGATTTCAGGAAAGTTATAGAATCCCTTTTATTTTATGTCTGCCTAGATTTACACGTCACTGAGGTGTAAAGTTGCTGTTCAAAGTCATATCATTTTAACACTCTCTGATTGGCCCATTTCTGTCTGACCAAGATTAACTTTTTTTTTTTGTTTGTTTTTTTGCTAAATTGAGTTCACAGGATGCTGCAAAAGTAATTTCACTGAAGTATCTGAACAAAATGTTTAACAACTTCTTATACTCTGAAATGCTCCTTTTTATTTAGGAAAAAAAAGGATTCTGTACAGTGCCTTTGTTAAATAAAGTTAGTGTACTTCAATGTGCAGATAGTTTATTACTCATACACTTGGAAGTACTGAATGAATATATATATATATATATATATATATATATGATGCATTTTAGAGGTCTTCCTTTGGAACCTGGACTTCTTGAAGATTTTTCATTCATTATTTTGGCCGTTGTATTTGTGCCAAAGAATATAATACACATATTTACATTGTCTAATCAACATAGTGGCAACTTCTGAGTAGCATCTGAGAGGAGAATGACCAAACATTATAGACCCATGACTTAACTTCTGTCTGTGAAATGTGTCGATCTGTTCTCTGTCAGAGATAATGTGTAGCCTCTATAAAATTATATTGTGAATTTATCTTGTGGCTTCTCATGCAACACCGGTCTTTGGAATTTTATGGCATGGCATTTTAAGCATGTGTTCATGATATTCTGTATTGTGTGCCACCCTCTAAATAAATGTTTTACCACGTCCTGTTGACCTCGCTGTCTGTCTGTTAAATTAGGAAGGCTTGATGTGGCGTCTCGCACTCACTGCCATCTGCTGCAGCACTGATGTTTTTTTTATCAGAAAAAACATTATTTAAGACCGACTGTGTTCCATGGAAGAGATGAAAATTAATTAAAAGTGCAGCACAATTCCACCTCGACATACAAGGTGTGACTGAATATTGAGGAATTATTGATCACAGAATGGTAATACGGCGTGCGGCTGACGTGACCTCAGAGATTGAACCTTGCAACACAGAGTATGACAGTTTTCTGCCCAGATCATTTGTTTGTGAGTGACGGCCAATCAGGGCAGCACCAAGGACCAGTATAAATGATATGAACTGTGAATCATGCAGAAACACTCAGAATAAAAATACGAAGCTGGAAATGAGCACCACAGTTCCACTTTAAATCAGTTAATAAGAAGCTACTTTATGTAATTGCTTTAAAGGATGTTGCCTTTTGTTAGGCGTTATTTGTCCTTAAAAAACACCAACAGAGGATACAAATGCTGCAACATCTACAGTATTACTTCACACCAAAGTGTAAGCACTTCATAATACTGTCCACCAGCTTCCAGGGCATGCTGCACATTTCAGTTTTTTTTTTTTTTTTGTTTTGTTTTTAAAATAATGTTGCCCACACACTGACATGTAACACTCGAACTTACCATTACTATGTAGATGATTTTCAACACCATTTTTGTTGGCCTTTGTCACGATCCAGCATCATGGTCCATGCATTTTTTTTTTATGGCATTTCAAAACTTCACATGACAACTCTCTTCTCAATTTTACACATTTTCCCAGGACTGATGATGTGATAAATATAACCACTGTGCAGGATACATGATCCTCAAGTTTCTCTGTGGTCAGCCAAGCTACCTACAGACATAAAACAGCATCCTTCATCCTGAGCAGGTGGTTCACACTTGGACAAACAAAGACTTTAACATTTTGCTTTTCAATCATTTATTCAACATGCTTATCAATAACTGTTATAACTGTTTGTAGGTGTTTTGCAACAGTCTCTGACATCAGCTTGCTAAAATTTTGCACCACTCTTGCTTGCAGAACTCCTTCAGTTGCAAAAATGTCTGAAGGTTTCCTTCCATGTAGTTAGAAATGTCTTTTCAAATCCCCCCAAAACATATCCATAGGACTGTAATCTATCCATGATCCTTTTTTAACCTGTTCCTTGGTGGATATGTTTGGATAGATGGCCTCACGCTATGTTAAAGCACTCTTCGATATGATGAAGAGTTCATAATTAAATCAGTAACTGCAAGCTTCTCCTGGAGACTTCTTTTTCCATCACACAGCCTGCTTTTGGACTAAATTTGCCGGGGCAACCCATCTGGAACAAAAGGACAGTTGTTTTAAATCTAGACCACTTGTAGATGATTTTCCCTACAGGAGAATAATTCATTGTAAATATATAATTTTATATCATCAATCGTTTACCAGACTCATGGACATGAGTCTTAAGATCTCTGCACGATGGCACCACACATTACCAGACTGTCAGAGGTTTTTTGCACCTAATCCGCCCTGATTCTAATTGCATTGATTTGAAGGTGTGATAAATGTTATCACATCTAAAGGATCTAAAGTTTATTTGTCCAAATGTGTGAAAAAACATCCCAAGGGATATACTTTTTCCTCATGACTGTGAATCAAAGTACAAAATCTAATAATAAAGAGTGAAATCCTGCATACTTACACAAAAATATGTTTTTAGGTATCAAGTGTCCTTATTCTGCAGTAAAAAAAAAAAAAAATCCCTCTGACTAACACATCCTTCTCTAGTATATGATGTTACTAGATTAACACTGTCCAGATAGAGCTAGTCTACTTCATATACATTTAGGCAGTTCAGTCCTGTAGTTTCCAGTCTAGTGGTCGAGCTGCAGGATTATAAGGATTGTGAAATGATTAATGGAAGAAGAAAGTAGATCAAAGCTCTGCTGAGCACATTTTTATTCATTTTGTAACTTTAATCTAAGAGGTCAAAAGCCAGCATGGCTGGGAAAATGATCGAATCTCTAACAATGCATTCTGTTTAAGCACCTTAATATAAAATCTTAATCTGAAGTTCCTCCAAATTGTCCTCTAGTACTTAAGTAAATCTCCCATCTCACCCTCAGTGCAAACTGTGCTTTAATATAATTTAATGCAGAAACGCTGAACTTGCCAAAATACTTCAGGACATGAACTAAGTGCACACTGGTCCCATCACCAGAACCTTTTATGGCTGTGCTGTTGTGTCAAACCCATGCGGAGCCCTGATTGGAGTCGGTCTTAAAAACATTAAATCATGTGACCACTGGCCAGATGTTTCATGGAACTACTACCCTGTTCATAATAAAAATGAGTGAATCTTTCTCCCTTTTTTATTCCATATCTGTTAATTAGTCTGCTTGCTGTATATCAGAAGAGTATTTACCACTGTTGCATACTTTTCTCTAATATGTGCCCATGGGGTTTTGGTGCACAGGATTGTGGGTGAACAGATCCGGAGGAGGGTGGAGTAAGACTGGAAAAAGTCAGTAACATATTTCCTTTGAGCAAACATTTTAATCAAACTTCCAACAGGTTTCGCCAATTACGTAAAGATTTAAAGACGTCCTTCCATGTTGTCCTTTACGAGCGCTAAAGAATAAAAAAAGCTTATCTCTGAATGCAAATGGAAAGTTGCAGAAGAAAAAGAAGCATTTCTGCAGCAGATAAAGAGCTCGAGGCAAAGCAAGCCACCCAGATAGTAATGCCTCCATCTTTATCTCACCTCTCACACGTCCCCACCAGATCCCACGCCCTAACTAGGGAGTGTTTTACCATGGCAACTGTCACGTCCCACCTAACATGGTCCCAGGGGTCACACAGAGCATTCACATAGTTACTGAACTGAACGATGAGATTTTGTTAAAAATAATAAGCATTGCAGTTGGCCCCTCTGTAACTATGATAAATGAGCCTGACCTTAAAATAGTGGAGGAATACTCCGCATTTCTATATGAATAACTTGGTGTTGGAACAAGTGCATTCATCAGTGCTGCTTGAGGGGTCCCTATACCTGACAAAGATGTGGCTACATTATGTATTCCTGTGTACATCCTGCACTACATGACTCCCACCGTGCTCATTTACAGCTTAACAAGCTGTTTGCAGCAATTTTGGAATTTGAATTCAGTGGGTTTCTACACGAAGGTAAGAGAGCGAGCTAAACCCCCCCAGGAAGACTCATTTTCTCCTCAAAAACAGTCTGTTTTGAAGGGATGCAGACAAACTGTCAGGGATTAAAGACAAACCACAGCAGGCAACCCGCTCGATCACAGTCCAGCCATAATTTAACGCTGTGAATTTGATGTGCAGCGTGTATGTGGCATATCTAATGAAAAATTACATCTCCGCTCCCCATATCCTGCAATCTAGCTGAGCGTATGAGAGAGAAATAGAGCCAGATGACATGACATCAGCTGACATATCGTAGCATTAAATTCCAAACCATCACACATAAATCCAAAGTATATGAGATTCAGACGATTGTAGAGATGGCGAGCATTAGATTTATTGCCACACTGTGAGATAAAGTTCCAAGTTTTTTTTTAATAAACGACGGAGATACTTCGCTTTGGCTGACTGCTTGAGTTCTTGTAATTAGCCGTGTGTGACCAAGAAAGGTCAAAACTAACAATTAACATTCGTGAGATGGAAGAACATTTGGCGAAATGAGAAATATGTAGAGCTCCTAAAAAGTCCTTAAATTGCTCAAGTATGTAATTGAAAGCGTATACTTGTTGGTGAAAAAGAAAAACCAACCTAACTTCTGAGGTAGAATAATTCACATATTTAGGGATGAAAATTGTGCCAAAGACACTAAGAACTGCAGACCTGTGATGGAAGCAACCACCGACTCTGCTGATAGATGGATGTCTCCACCTGTTTCAGTAACACATTAAAGATAAACGTGTTACCAAAGTTACTTTTTCCTTTTCAAAACATCTGCCACATCCAACAGTTTTGTTCATGAAAATCTAACAAATATACAGATGTTCTGTATATTTGTTAGATTTATATGGAGAAATAGAAAAGCCAGGATCGCTTTTCTTTGTTATACTTGCCTTTTGATTATGGGAGGTGTAAAATGTGCAGACTTATTGTATTATTGGGCTGCACAGCTGAGGTCTGTTATGTTTTATTTTTTCAACAAATGATATTCTTCATGTGCAATCGTATGGTCTAAAACTACCTTTCCCTGTGTATTTATACTCTGACACAATGAATGTTAAACATATGATTAAAAGCTGGTCTGATGGGAGAAAATATTTAAAAGAGCCAGAATCTTTGTCACAATATAGTCCAATATGGATAAATCAGTCTTTCACCCCAGGAAAGGCTGATGCTAAAGTTAAATTTTAGCATTTCTAAAGGGTGTGAAATGATTCAAGATGTTATGATGTCTTTTGAAGAACTGATGGAAAAATTTAAACTGAACAGAAAATGTTTTTTTTAAAGATCTAAAGTTGGAAGATTTTGTAAAACCTAAAGTCAACATACTGTGATGGTAAAAAGAAAGTACTCCGTCTGTCAGATCTAAGGTTTTATGTATCAGGAAATAATAAAAATCATCTGGTCCATAGCAGGTCTTAAAATGAGGTAAATACAACCTCAGATGAACAACAACACATGACATATTACACCATGTCTTATTTATTTAACAGAAATTAAGCCAGAATCCAGAAAAAGTGTGTGAAAAACTAAGTCCAGCCTTACTGCTTCCATAGGACTTAAGAGGCTAAGCAGCAGCCAAGTGCTCCTGATTAGCAGATCATCAGCCGGTGTGAGCACCTCTATAAAAGCAGAAGTTTTTGCAGTTTGCTGGTCTGTAGCATTCAGCTGTGTGTGAACACAGTGCCAAGAAGGAAAGAAAATATATATATATTTATATATATATACTACCTTTATATATATATATTTTATATATACTTTATATATATATTATATTACAGTTATTATTATCTTTAATAAATAAAAAAATAAAAACATTTATTTATAGATTGCTGCCCATCAATCTAGGAAGAGTTATAAGGCCATTTCCAAACAATCTGAAGTCCATCATTCTGCAGTGAGAAACATTATTCACAAATGGAAAACATTCAAAACAGCTGCCAATCTTCCCAGGAGTGGACATCCCAGCAAATTCACCCCAAGGTCAGACTGTGCAATGCTCAGAGAAACT
>VUQI01059866.1:0-10105 GCA_015106735.1 Paratilapia polleni
AGTGACATCCCATTCTTAATTCACAGGGTTTAATATGATGTCGGCCCACCCTTTACAGCTATAACAGCTTCAACTCTTCTGGGAAGGCTTTCCACAAGGTTTAGGAGTGTGTTTATGGGAATTTTTGACCATTCTTCCAGAAGCGCACTTGTGAGCTCAGACACTGATGTTGGACTGGCTCGGCTCACAGTCTCCACTCTAATTCATCCCAAAGGTGTTCTATCAGGTTGAGGTCAGGACTCTGTGCAGGCCAGTCAAGTTCTTCCACACCAGATTCGCTCATCCATGTCTTTATGGACCTTGCTTTGGGCAATGGTGCACAGTCATGTTGGAACAGGAAGGGGCCATCCCCAAACTGTTCCACAAAGCTGGGAACATGAAATTGTCCAAAATGTCTTGGTATTCTGAAGCATTAAGAGTTCCTTTCACTGGAACTAAGGGGCCGAGCCCAACTCCTGAAAAACAACCCCACACCATAATCCCCCCCTCCACCAAACTTTATACTTGGCACAATGCAGTCAGACAAGTACCGTTCTCCTGGCAACCGTCAAACCCAGACTCCTCCATCGAATTGCCATACGGAGAAGCGTGATTCGTCACTCCAGAGAACACGTCTCCACTGCTCTAGAGTCCAGTTGCGGTGTGCTTTACACCACTGCATCTGACGGTTTGCATTGCGCTTGGTGATGTAAGGCTTGGATGCAGCTGCTCGGTCATGGAAACCCATTCCATGAAGTTCTCTATGCACTGTTCTTGAGCTAATCCAAGTCCACATGAAGTTTGGAGGTCTGTAGCTATTGACTCTGCAGAAAGTTGGCGACCTCTGAGCACTATGCTCCTCAGCATCCGCTGACCCCACTCTGTGATTTTACATGAGCGTAAAATCACACCAGAGTTGCTGTCGTTCCCACTCGCTTCCACTTTGTTATAATACCACTAACAGTTGACTGTGGAATATAGCAATAGCAAAGAAATTTCATGACTGGACTTATTGCACAGGTGGCATCCTATCATGGTACCACGCTGGAATTCACTGAGCTCCTGAGAGCGACCCATTCTTTCACAAATGTTTGTAGAAGAAGTCTAGAAGTAGAAGCAGCAACATTTTTAAGCTATTTATGGTTTTGCACATCTAAATTCCATTTCATTTGTTGCATGAACTCAATGCATCGACCTCTTAAAATTATCCCCTCTGTTCGCGATGTCAGCATCACAAACTGAGGAATGCCACTGTTTAAATGTGGCGTCAGTTAGCTCAGTAGGAAAAATGGTGCACCCATCAGTTTGAATCACCACTTAGGTGTTTTGCGTTTTTTTCCTCCCCATTATTTTTATTGAGAAATTTTTTGATTTTATTTTGTTTTATTCTAATCAATAAATATTAGAAAACAATTCTTGAACACAAACTTTCTCTCACTAGAAAGTCTAACGCGGATGTCCAGGCAACGTTTAAGAACGTCATGGTAACGTCCCCGTCAGTTCAACTTTCATTTTGGAACTATTTTTCAACCACGACTAGATGTTGAGAAAAGAGCCCCGGCGGACGGTTATTCAACGTCGAAATGTTTGCTGGGTTGTTTGTGTGGGCATATTAGGATTCTTAACATTGCTGTAGAGATCACATCTTGTGTTGTTTTATAACCACTGTTATACCTGAAAGTACGGACTGTTTCACAATGTTTTATTACCATTTTCTTTTCACACATATATGAAGGGCAGATAAGATACAACACAAACTGAAAATATCTGACTCTTCGTAACCTTGCATGAAGCTTTGAATGGGTAGATGACTTCAGCAACAAAGGAGGAAATTTTAAAAAATGCCGCTGTCTTTGGCAGACTTGTTACTTCTCTTACTTAAGTCAAGTCTGTGCTCCCTGCTTCTTCAGAGGCATCGGGGATTCTGTTGTTTTTGCTGTTTCTAGTTTGGCATGATGGACTTGATGTCAAATGAATAAATTCAGCACTAATGGAATCATGATTTATGGTGTTGTCTGCTCTGATATAGCAGCACTTCGACTTCCATCTGCACACTTATACTAATCAGAGCTGATGTCATCGCAGCTGGGTGAACCCTGCCTCGTTAATTATTGAAAGACCCACATTGCACATTAGCAATTAGATAATCGCCCTGAGCATTATCTTTGAACATAGTGTGGAGACAGCATTATAGATTTACATTCCACTCGGTCTGGAACCTCTGTGGGTTTAAACACCCCTGAAAGCAGAGCTTCAGATCTTCAAATATTCATCATATTTAAAAACTAAGCATTTAAAAACGTAGCTAATCCGCTTCATCGGGACTGGGTGTGGTTTCAATCAGCTATTTCCAATCCAGGTTTACATACTTAAAAAGAACAAATAAAAGTAACAAAAAGAGAAATGCACAGATCTCTAATGTGAAATAACTAATCCTGGCAGAATCTGTTGATCTAGGATCACATTGCTCATATTAAGAATCTGACTGAGAGAATATGATTAATAAGCCTGACTGTCTAGTATAAAAATAATGATAATTAATTAAAATATATTGCCTGTTTCCTGGACTCCTAACGTATAATTATTACTGATCCAATTTTCAAAATACACCCATTCATTTTCTTAACCACTTATCCAATTCAGGGTTGCTGGAACCTATCCCAGCTGTCATAGGGCAGGAGGCAGAGCACACCCTGGCAGGTTGCCAGTCCATCACAGGACTAAGAGAGAGACAGGCAACTGTTCATGCTCACATTCACACCTACAGCCAATTCAGAATCACCAGTTAACCTCACATGCATGCCTTTGGACTGTGGGAGGAAGTCTGAGGACCCAGAGAGAACATGCAAACTCTGCACAGAAGGGCCCCAGCCAGCAGATTTGAACCTAGGACCCTCTTGCTGGGAGGCAACAGCAATAACCACTGCACCGCTGGGCTACCCCCTCTTTTTTTTGAACTACAGTTTCCATAGTTTCAGGGCTTTGAAGTCTGTCTCCATATGGATGTGATACTACTGCTTTATGGTTTAAAAAAAATATCTGTTATCCAAATTCAGAGGTGGGAAGTAATGAAGTACAAATATTTTTCAAAGCAGGCTTGTTACTTTAAGTTTAAGACATTTGAGGGGAGTTATCATTTCATGTCACTATGCATCTTCAAACATCAAACTGATTTGAACCTAAATGCAGGGAACAATAACACAAGACAACCCTATTGGTGTATCAGTCACCCGTGCTTATCGTAGTCAACGAAAGAAAAAAGGCAACAAACATATAATTTATGCATCATTTATAGCGCTATACTCAGTGGTTAAAGTGAACTGGAACGATCCGGAGTGGTGTTTCTGGTGCAGATGTTAATAAGTTGTGGTCACGGTACATCAGCATACAGCAGATAGCACTACAGAAGAGGAGTGAGCAAAATGTGGCAGGTAATCTAAAATGCAACATCTCTAACAGCTCAACAAATATCAGCAAACACACAAACTGTTCCTTCATCACAACTCATGGTGTTCCAGCAATGGTAGGTCACATAAGGACAAACTCTTGGATTTCCTGAATTATCACTGTATAACTCAGCAGCAAGCATGTTTTGTTGCGTTCAAGCCAGCGGTTTACAAAGAGCTCACAGTCCTGCTGCTGCACACAGATGTTTTATGGCTAAGCGAATGCAGATTCATGAGGAGATGCCTGAACTGAAAGATTTTCTGAAGCTTTCAAAACGTGCAGAATGTGCACAGCTTTTGGACTTAGTGTTCCTGACAGATCTCAGTGACCTGCTCAGTGAGTTTAATTTAGAGCTGCAGGGTAAGGATAAATAATGTAATCCACATAATCAGTTCAGTGAACAGTGAACACATTTAAGAGCAAGCTACAGCAAATGTCACGTAGGCTGCAGTGCTGCGACCTCACATGACATCAAGACTGCATGCAGCAGCCGTGAACATTATGAGGAGCAAATTCAGAGCATCTTGTCAGAATTTGTGCTTCACTGAGCCTTTTGCCAGCTATCTGTATTTTCGATTTGGTGAAAGTATTGATGTGGACTGCATTGCTTCAGTAGTTTCGGTGTTCCACCTGGATAGCTCTGCTGTTCAGAATGAGAATCTTACACTGCAAAGTGACATTAAGCTCAAATCCAGGGCAACAGTTGGCATGAATTGAGAGTTGTGGAATCTACTGGTGGAACAAAAGTAACACAACCTCAGAAGATTGCATTGAACTTAACAGCACTTTTCAGATCAACTTATTTATGTGTCTGCTTCCTCTCACAAAAATCATCAAATTAAAGCACATTTACTGATGACCACTTTGTGACCTCCCTGGAGCTTGCTACTGGCTCCAAACTACAAAAAACTAGTTTTTCCCCCTTAAGTCCCTGCACTGGTGTAGAGAAATACATTTATGTCTACTTTTCCAATAAAATGAAATGGCCTTTATCATATCTGGATTACTTTTGTGTTTATTAAGCGCATATTGGGGTGGCTGTGACTCGAGAGGTAGAGCGGGTCATCTACTAATTGTGAAGGTCAGTGGTTCGATCCCTGGCTCCCCCAGTCTGCATGCCGAAGCATCCTTGGGCCAGATACTGAAACCCACATTATTCCAATGCATTCACTGGAATGATGAGAGATAGAAACACTTACACTTAGCAAAAAGTGCTTGTATGAATGGGTGAATGTGGCATGAGGAGACTGTTGTTGTGATTTGGTGCTATATAAATCTGCACACAGCTACATGAAGGCATCCTTTTCTTATTTTTTTAGGGTAGCTATAATGACAAGAATTTAGGTGAGGCATATATACAGTAAGCATTGCTGCTTCCTGAGCCTGTTCACTCAGTATTCGGCACATAGACTACAAATTTTCTATGTACCGTTTGTAATATGTCATGACTGAATAAAAAAAATTAACTAAAAAAAGACGGTATGTAGGTCGAGCTCCACAGGTAACTGGGTCATTTTATGAAAAAAATCAATGTGTCTCCCAGCTAACCCCCTCAGTGTCAACTGATTTTGTTTTCTAAAATAACTTTAGTTACCTTCATACCCATGTACAGTACATGGGGATGGATCAAAATTTGTACCTTATTTTTTCCAGCATTTTTGAGTCTGCATAACTTCAAAAGTACAGGAGATAACCGCATGAAATTCTCAGGGCTGAAAAACACATCTAAGCTATGTTAAAAACTGCAACCAAAACAAATTTCGCACTCACTCCAAGTGTCACAGTCCAAGCGTCATTTATCGCTCTCATGGTAATTTGGTGTTCCTGTTGAGCTTGTGGCAGGTTTCTTTTGGCAGAAGATGGTCTGTCCCTTTTACTCACCAACTCCCGAGACATATCGGTGTCCTCATCTGCTCAGATCATCCAATGATCCTGAGACCCTCTGTAATCCAAGCCCTTGTGTGTGCTCAAATTATGTTTTGAAAAACTTCTTCAGGAAATAAAGTTGTTTGATCTGTGTGATATATTCAAACTATTATATAAAACATCTAAATATCAGTGTGATTCTCCTTTTCACAGCCATAAGCAACATTCAGTGCATGTTAAAATATGTCTAGATAAGGAAATTATTTTTGGCCAGAAGGAATCATGGATAGAAGACGAACCTGCTATCAAAATGTGAGTAACACAGACTTTTCATATGCTGTTTCTTGTTTTGACCGACCACCTATCACACATGGTGATATGACCTTTGGAAGTTTACCCAAAATGCACTTTTCTAGGTTTTCTCCAGTGAATGATCAAAAATAAAGATCAAACATCCAGGGTACTAATACTGGTTTCTGTTGCTCTACATCACAGACATTGAATTGGTGCAGTTTTGCCATTGAAACTATAATTATATCCCACAATACTGATGCTCAAAGGTGGTTTTAGAAAAAATAATCATGCTGAACAAAAATAAGATTTTGGCTTTAGACTGTGACACTTGGAGTGGCTGTAAAATTGATTTGGTTTCTGTTTTTAACTGAGCTTAAATGTGTTTTGCAGCCGTGAAAATTTTCATGTGGCTCTATCCTGCATTAGGAAGTTACGAGGACTCAAAAATGCTGGAAATAATAACTCAAATTATGAAGTGAAATTTCGACCCACTCCTGTGTAATTCAATGGCCTGAATTTCTAAAATATTCATAGTATGAAGGTAAAATTTTTCATGGCAACATTAAACATACTAAGGTTATTGTACCTAAAAATAATCTGATTCTGAGGGCGGGATTTTTTTTTCTTCTTTTATTTTTTTTGCATTTAATGATACTAACAAAATGAAGGAAAGCAACTCTAGACTGCTCTTTGGACTTGTAGTAGAGAGAAGATAGAGCCATCAACATCACAGTTTTCTTGCTCATTTATTTAATTTGGATGCTCCAGTGAAACAATATCCATAATGGCTTTTCCAGAACGGTTGCAGTGACCTATACTTTGAAAGGTTTCGGCCTGTCCCTTCAAGTTGAAGGACCTACAGTCATGTCTGTTGTCAGTTTAACTGATCGCAATCTAGATAGACTAAATGCCTTCATATCTACCAGACACCACATATTGCTCTGGCAAGACTCACTCAGTCAGTATAATGCACCTTGATTATTGATTATCTTGGGTATTTACAGTGTGCACACTTGTCCAGGGCAGCCACATGGTGAGCTCAGCATGTGACAAGATGGTCTTATTTCATTTGAGACATCCTGTTAATGTAGAATGTGAGGTTGTTTACAGCCTGGCTAATCAAGCTGTTTCCCACTGGGGTCAGGTCTCCATACAGTTGCACACACTGATGATTCCCAGTGTGACCACGTGTCCGGCCCAAAAGAAAGCACTGTGTGTGCGTGTCTGGTTGTGACATATACTGTATGTACCTTTGGAGGGGTTAATTGGGGATAATGTCTAATTGAGGACAAGTCTAACATTCCCAGATTGTTTGCACTGTAATTGCCAACCATCCAAGCTTAAGTCAGCTAACTTAGTTAGAGGTTACTTGGCCTCATTCTGGGAAGCACATTTTCTGAGTTATCACTGCTGGGTAAAAACCCAGTACGTGACTTTTCACCAGTCCATGGTCCAGATTTTGGGCACCTTCTGTTATATTGCTCATCAAGATGATTAAGATAACTCAGTGAACCTGCACTCTGGAACACGTACATTTCCACAAAGCAGATTTGAGTTATTGGTGAGGATTCCCACGAATGTGATTGGATCTTATCTGAAGAGCTGTGACAATGGACCGCTCTCCATTTTGTGCTTGAACGCCATGAAATGTGATTAAAAGATCAAAGCAAAGTGCTGGAGTTTTAGAGGCAGTTTATTTAGACCGATAGAGAAATATAAAGAAATAGTACTAATAAAACATACTTGGCAGGAAAAAAAGCTGCGACTTTTGTCCATAAGAAGGCTCACTGTTAAAATACCTAATCTTTTAAAGAGTTGCACCACATTGGATGAGAACTGAATGAGATAGAAATCATTTCATTACGCTGAAATAAGCATGAAATGTATGTCACTGATTCTGAAACACTTGTTAATACTTTTCAGGAGGGGTAAACTGGTGGACTTTGGTGCCTAATTACTTCCCTGAGATCTCTTTCTCAGAGCTTCTCATCAATGCTTCAGATATATCTGTTAATATTTAGCAGAGTGCTGTGCAACACCGGAGCCTCTGTTCCCTCTATCAGGGGTTTATGAGATAAGCCGTCTGAACCCATTGCTTTATCGTTAAACCTCATCCTTTATGGCTCTGTAACTGGTGTGGCTACATTACAGTCAGTATATCTGACCTAAAAGAGGAAGAATTCCCCTTCTTAAAGCCTCAGAGCCATCAAAGAATATTCAATTTATTACACTGACCACAATTCTTAGCATTGTGGCTTTCTCTGGCTGGCAGACCCTGACAAGAAAAAGAGCAATATCTCACTCTAATTGCTTTAATTGTGACAGCTTATATAAGTTCGGTCCAATTCTTTGTGTAGGATATGCTGTATAATTTGTCAGCCCACTGAATCTGTGCTTATGTAGACTCTGAGCCTCTTCAGATCACTGTCATTAATTTTTTTTTCTGCAGATTATGACTATTAATCACAGATGTAGGAGGCCATTAACATCAGCCTCTCATGGTGTACCACCCCAGTAGTTTATGATTAGTAATTTGAGTTAAACTATCATACCATGAAATGCTTCACTGCAACACAATGAGTGTTGCTTCATGTAGCCAGTGAAAGGTTGGGCAGCCTGTTCTGCAATCTAGGAATCAGGCTGCAGGAGTAACACAAAGCAGCAATTCAAAACTTTAGAAATGCTGTCAAGTGCAGAAGTAAAATCAGCAAAGTCCACTTAAAGCATCAAAAGAACTTATCGTATGTTTGATTTATATGTCATGTAATCTCTGTAAACACATATGTGCATAAGAATGTGCAGAATCTGTGGGCAAAGGGCAAGATTTTTGAAACTAGAAGCTTTCTGCTTTCTACTTGTAGTCACAACAAACACACAAACAGCCTGTGTGGTAACCCAAAGACGGACTGCAGTTACAGAGAAGCAATCTCAAAAACTCAAAAGTCTGTTGACTGACATTTTTTCAGATTTTTATTAGATTTGTTGGTTTTTTTTTTTCCATTTAATCTATAGTACTGTGCAAAAGTGGTCTTGAGCAATGGTTCTCCAATATTTCTGAAGGCCTTTCAAAGTTTCCTTGTACCTGACCATTTTCAGAGAAGTGTTTTTTTGTTTGTTAAGCTACTTAACACTGACCTATGAATCATTCAGCATGTTGCAAAAACACAATTTGTTCCCATTTCCTTAGTTGAGTCTATGAAAAATGTCAAAGATAACACAGTTTGACAGCCAGAAAATTGTATTTTTTTAACCAACAAAGTGATTCCCAAAGAGCTATTAGCCAAAAAACGTGGCATATCTTGGCATGGTGTGCAGTGTGTCCTTAAAACAAATTGACGAAACTGGACAAATGGAGGACAAAAGAAGAAGTGGCAGACCTAAAAAATGATCTACAGCAGATGAACAATATCTGAAAGTCATGTCCTTAAGAAATAGGGGAAAAAAAATACAGCAACGACCTGACACAGGACCTGAGAGATGCATCTTGCCCTTCAGGTGATCCATTTATTGTTCACTGAAGCCTCATCAGAAATGGTCTCAGTGGAAGGGTGGCTGTCAAGATACCATTCTTAAGGGAAACAGGGAGAAAAGGCTGAGGTATGCCAAATTACACAAGAACTGGACTGAAAATCAGTGGCAACAGGTCTTATGGAGGGATGAATCCATTGGTTTGATTGGTTCAAATCATTGTCAATATGTACAGAGGAGGTCAGGAGAGAGGTACAATAGTGAGTGTCTACAGCCATCTGTAAAACACAGTGGAGGCTCTGTCATGGTTTGGGGCTGCATTTCAGCCAGTGGTGTTGGAGATCTTGTCAAAACCAATGGAATTTTGAACACAGAAAAGTACCGTCAGATTTTCATCCACCATGCAATACCATCTGGAAAGCATCTGATGGGCAACAGCTTCATTTTTTAACATGACAATGACAGACACACTGCCAATACACTAAAAACATACCTGGATAGAAAAACACACAATGCAACACTATCAGCAAAGGACTGGCCTCCCCAGAGCCCGGACCTCAACATTATTGAAGCAGTGTGGGATCATCTTGACAGAGAACAGAACAAAAAGTAGCCAACATCCAAAGAAGAGCTTTGAATGTCCCTCAAGAAGCCTGGAGAACTATTCCTGAAGACTGCTTAAAGAAATGACAAGAAAGCTGCCTAAGAGAGTTCAAGCTGTGTTCAAGAATAAAGGTGGTAATACCAAATATTGACTTTCAAGCTCGTTAGAATTATACAAACTCTGTTTTTGCCTCATATACTGTATTTCCATACTTATCTAAATTTACAGGTTCATAGGTTAGTTTTGGTTAGTCTTTGTATAATCTTTAATTCAATTCAATTCAGTTTTATGTATATAGCACCAAATCACAACAGTCACCTCAAGGCTTTTTATATTGTGGGGTAAAGACCCTACAATATTAGAGAGAAAACCCCAACAGTCAGACAACCCCCTATGAGCAAGCACTTGGTGACAGTGGGAAGGAAAAACTCCCTTTTAACAGGAAGA
>VUQI01059871.1:0-13058 GCA_015106735.1 Paratilapia polleni
GCTTCCATCTGAGATCAACAAATTAGCTCCATGGACAGAACTGTGTGTGTGTGTGTGTGTGTGTGTGTGTGTGTGTATATTTAAAGAATACGAAAGGGATGCATGATATTTCACAATTAAGCTTTTTTTTTTTCAAAATGAAGGAACTATACTATACTGTGGAGAAGTCTTGAGCCACCCCTCATTTTTTTATATTTTGCTAGGAAAATGGAAAATAGGTGCAACAATTTATTGAAACGTGCAAACATACATGGAAATACAGTAAATAAGGGAAAAACAGAGTTTGTACAAAGTCAATATTTGGTATGACCTCCTTTATTCTTCAACACAGCCTGAAATCTCTTAGGCAAGTGTTCTTGTAATTTCTTTAAGTAGTCTTCAGGAATAGTTCTCCAGGCTTCTTGAAGGACATTCAAAGCTCTTCTTTGGATGTTGGTTGTCTTTTGTTCCATTCTCTGTCAAGATGATCCCACACTGCTTCAATAATGTTGAGGTCTGAGCTCTGGGGAGGCCAATCCATGACTGATAGTGCTCCATTGTGTGTTTTTTCTATCTAGGTATGTTTTTACTACACTGGCAGTGTGTTTGGGATCATTGTCATGCTGAAAAATGAAGCCGTTGCCAATCAGATGCTTTCCAGATGGTATTGTGTGGTAGATCAAGATGTGACAGTACTTTTCTGCATTCGTAATTCCATCAACACCACTGCAGCCCCCAAACCATGACAGAGCCTCCACTGTGTTTTACAAATGGCTGTAGACACTCACTGTTGTACCTCTCTCCTGACCCCCACCTTGCATACTGATGAAGATTTGAACCAAAAAATTTCAAATTCGGATTCATCACTCCATCAGACCTGTTGCCATTGATTTTCAGTCCAGTTCTTGTGTAATTTGGCATACCTCAGCCTTTTCTCCCTGTTCCCATTCCTTAAGAATGGCTTCTTGACAGCCACCCTTCCACAGAGACCATTTCTGATGAGGCTTCAGTGAACAGTAGATGGATCAACTGAAGGATCAGATGCATCTCTCAGCTCCTGTGTCAGGTCTTTGCTGGATTTTTTCCTGTTTCTTAAGGACATGACTTTCAGATACTGTTCATCTGCTGTAGTTGCTACAGAATTTTAGGCCTGCCACCTCTTCTTTTTGCCCTCCACTTGTCCAGTTTACTCAAATTTTTTAAGAACACACTACTCACCATGCAGAGATATGCCAGATTTTCGGCTAATAGCTCTTTGGGAATCACCTTGTTGGTGCAAAAATACTATTTTATGCCAGTCAAACTGTGTTATCTTTGACATTTTTTCAACTAAAGAAATGGGAACAGACTGTGTCTTTTTGTGACAGGCTGCTAGCAACAAAGTACCTGAAGATACAATTTAAAATTGGCTCTTTGCCAAGTTGTCTGTTATATCTACATACAATATGGGTTCATCCTTTGAGTTAAGAGCCTTTTTTAATGCTTGAATGATTCATGTCAGTGTTAAGTGACTTAACAAACAATATATATTCCTCAAAAATGGTCAGCACTGGACTGAAAATGAGTGAAAAAGCAGCCAATGTCCAAAGGAAAAAAACTTCAGAAAGCCTACAGAACTAATGTTCAAGACCACTTTAAAAAATTTAAGTCTGGCGTCTTGGAAGCAAAATATAAAGAAATGAGTGGTGGCTCAAGACTTTTGCACAGCAATGTAAATTACAGTTAAATTAAATCTCCACACAGATATGAAGAAGGTAGACAGTGAGCTTAGAACAAACGCTATTTAGTTTCTTATGATGGATGGATGGGTGATCGTCATACGTCATTTGCAATACGCATGCGTACACGCTAACCCCGCCCCTCTCCTCTCAGTCCTTCAGCCGCGCAGCGCCTGGCAAGAATGGCGGCTCTTTTGGAATCGCTTCTCTTGCAGAAAGAGGATATTATTAAGGCGGTTGACTGGCTAAAGAGTGCTGGGGTAGGTCTGAAACGGATAATATTATTATGAGAGGAACATTTGTTGCTGTTTTGCCACTGCTTAGCTTGTTTTATGTGATGACATAGCTCCCAACTAATTGTAAACAAAACTTTTAGCTGCTGTGCTAGCGAGACACGTTAGCTGTAGATTGGATGGACTCCAGACGAGATGCTAGTTGACAGATTGTCTTCCATCCGAAAGATATGTTTTCATTAAAAGGGATCATAATTGACCACAGGTCCTGGATAGATTTATTATGTCTAAAGACAGATGTGGACTTTTGACAGATATTAGCCAGCACATTGTTAGCTAGGTCAGATACCCATTTTCTTAAGAAATAAACTACGTTGTTGACATAGGTGCCTCCTGTCATCCTTTACATATTAGATTAAATCGCGCTGATCTCCTGAGCCAATTCAGGTTTATAATTGTTGCACTTGTCTCGATCCATTTTCCAACAGGACGGTGACAAGCTGTCGTTCAGTGAACCCGGGTTGACGGTTCACAAACAAGAGTTTGTCCCTTTTCTTTTAAATTTTCTGAGAGAGCAGAGCAGTCAGGCACTCACCCATGGCCCTGCCACACCAGCTAAGACCCCCAGCCGCCCTAGGCCTGCTCCACAGACGCAAGGTTTCTCAGACAGGAGGGGTTGCAAGTCTGCTAGTGGTGGATCTGGTACTCGGGGTGCCAGCCGGGTCCAGCTGTTTTCTCCTTCATCTGTGTCACCTGGAACTGAAGGATCACACTCTCTGAGTGGGGTCACTGCCTTCAGCAGCCCCTCCTTTTCTACAACATGGAGCCCTGCTTCCAGGCCTTCAGGCTCTGAACGGCGGGCTGGGCAGGGGATCATCCTCGGTGACTACATGGTTTCTCCCCCTGACCTTCAGAACAGCCCTAACTTCCAGTCACAGAAAAGCCGCAAGAAGAGTGGTGGCAACATGGCAGTGGGGGGGCGAGGACGTGGAGGACATTACATTAATGAGACTGGGGGGAGGAGATCAGTAAGAGGAGGAGGGTATAGGATCAGTGAGCAGGTTTCACCTCCATCTGCAGATCAGCTCAATTTTAACAACTTGGAAGAGTTCCCTCCTGTTGGCTCCTCACCCATTTCCCCTGCGTAAGTCCACACAAGTCTCACATAAGTAGAAAACATAAACAAATTTAATAATCTAATTTTCAAATAGTCTGACAGCTTCTGTTATTCCACAGGACATCTAAGCCATCTAGAAGAATAAACCCAACACCAGTAAGTGCAGAGCGGCCACACTCTAAACCAAAGACCTGCTTCACATCCACCCCATTCAGTAAACCATCTAGCCCCCTGTCAGGATTAGAGCCACTTGAGGGGTCGATGGCAGGGGGCAGTTCTCTGAGCCTGCAGGAAGAGAGGGAGTTACTTAAAAGAGAGAAGTAAGTCCACATGCAGAATTATTCTACCTGCTCAGACAAAGTTTAGTTTTGAGTGCATTTATTCACGTTGTGGAAATGTGTTTAATTTTGGACTGGCCAGTAATACATTTCTGCTACAAGGTGCCATATTACTTATAGATGGGTAGTATCTTGTTGTGTTCTGCAGGGATTAATGTAAGTATAATATATACTTTCCTGGTAATAGTCTGCACGCTTGGATCACAGTAGAATTTTCCTTAAGATTCCTACATGTTTAACAGCATGTGCTGTTTTTGCATGAGTTGAAGCATCATTTTCTCCACATCTCATAGTATCGCCACATTTTTTTTATGACCAGGAATTTCTTGTTTTTAGGACAAAGCGTGCCCAGCAGGTTGGCTCTCCTGTGCCATCCTCTCTGGAACCTTGCACCCCTACCAAGGCAGTGCTTAGGACGGGATCTAAAGTTACACCAGACCAACAAACAGCTTGTCCTGAACCATCCAAAGTCACTTTCTCTTTGGAATTGGATCTCTTGGTGGAGCTGTACTGTACATGCATTTCTGGTAAATGACCACAAGGTGGTGATCATGAGTTAAGAAATTACATTGTTGAGGTCAAAAAGGTTTTGACATGAATTTTGACAAAGAACAGAGATGTATTTGGAGACAGTTAGGCTGGATGAAGCAAAACCATTAATAAATACCTGTCAACAAGTTCCTGTTAAGTCATTAAAGGAATTAAAAAAGGCTAAACATATTGAAATTGGTCTCCATTATTATGTGTTTCAGAAAACCTTGTGCCAAACATTTTCCTGGAGCTCTTCTTTGTGATGCAGTTACTAACATCTTGGTCTCCTCACACTCATGATGATGAACAGGACAGTTTGTGTGCAGTTAATTCACATTCAGGTGTGCAATCGTTTCCAAATATTAGTCCACTGGCATTGCAAACACTAGGATTATCTATACTTTTTATTTAAAATTGAGACTCTCCTGATCTGTTTCAAATTTTCAGATATTCTCAAAAGATGTTATCTAAGACAAGTACACAATTGTGTGTATTTTGCAGTGAAGGTTCTGGAGAATCAGTTTCAGTGAGTGTCTTCTTGTTTTCCCCACTTAATATAGACTCTTCGCCCTCCTCACCGTTTTGATTCATAACCATGTCTTCTCGTAATTTATCAGGTTGGTAGCTCATTTGGACAAGTGCACCTTGCGTCTGCTGGCAGAGAATGAACGGGTGGCATCTTTCTCTCCAGATCTCAGGGACCGTCTCACTCAGGCTCAAGACAGAAGCACAGCCAAGGTAAGACACTTGTACTGTGCAGCTGCTGTAATAAATGTAAATACCCAGTGCATTTAAAAATCTTTCCCAATGCTCCATGCTGTTTTTAAAACATGACGGGTTGTGAACTTATAACTTGTGTTGGTAATCCAGATTCTTATTTTGATACCTCTCCACTTTTTTCAAAAAATATATTTCAGCTCTCTCCTTCAGTGTCTACTTTCATCCACTCAGTCCCATTCCAGCCTGATACTGACAACCGGTCCAACTTTGGTAGTGACAAGGCCTTCCACATCTTTAAAAAACAGAGGTGCTTTCCAACTTTTTCTCCATTTTTATAAAAGTTTTAAATTGCAGACACACTGTTTGACAATTGAAAAAATGTGAAATGTCACATTAGGAGTTAGACTATTGTAGTTGGATAATTTTTAAATTTAATTATAACACTAGATAATAATTTGATTCATTGATGAATTAAGGATTCAAGGATTGAAATAAGTTGATTAAAACCACTGAATTCATTTAATTATCACTTTTATATTTTTCCATCCATCCATTTTCTTAATCCCTTGATTGTTTTGTGCTTTTCCCAGAGATATTTTTTATGAGGTGCTGAGAGAGTGGGAGGACTTCCACAAGGAACCGGGATGGAATTTTGACACTGCACTTGGAAATAGGATCAGGTAAGTCCAGTTAGTTATCTGCACCGGCTTTAAGTTTGCTTGCACAGTCAGGAATTGGGTATAATTAAAAATTTCAATATAACAGATTGCCTAATTTCTGTCTTCTGTTTTAGAGGAATGATGAGTCAGCTGACTTTTGCAGGAAACCATTCCCATTTTGCCCGTCTGTTCCTGAAGCAGCTTGTTCAGGTAAACCATACATTTTAACAAACACTTCTTATTTATGGTAACTATCTTACTTCAGAAGCTTCCTGATTTGACTTCCCCCTCTACATGACATCCTTGCTTGGCCCAGTAAGGTCTCAAATCACAATTATTCTTTAGATGTGTAAAGGCCCACGAGTGAACAGCTCTTCTGGGGATACTCCTGATGCTGACCTGCTAGGCATGTTGGGAGCTGATGGTCTGGGGCGTCTGAAGCGTCTTGAAGAGCGTCTCATTCAGCCTCATGGAGTTGTTGGCCCATGCCCTCCTCCATCCTTCCCTGGTTACCAAGAGTTCTTCAGGGACTTCCTGCAGACAGCTAGCTGGTGAGACAATAAAATCTAAGTAAATGGCATCATAACAAATATTAAACTTGATATATCCTTCCTGTGTCCTTAACTTAAAGCTACAGACTTTTGTATTTATAAAGTATGTCTTGCCATAAACTGATGTATCTTACATATTGTGTACCAGCTGCCAGCTGAACCAGCACCTGCAGGACAGCTTGTGTCAGCAGCTACTCCAGCTGGATGAGGTGTCCATCCTGAGCCCTCCTGCTTCCATCTGTGAGCGAGAAGAGGAGGAGGAGGAAGATGGAGACATGGAGCAGCAGGTATTCTGTTAGAGATGTTAAAAATGCCTGTGTCCTCAGCTTTTGTTGTGGGTATTTTTTTAATTTGGTTCAGTATACTTTTATCTATTTCTTTCCAGCCTTTTTAATTTGAAGCAAAGAATTTCAGCCTGGATACAATTACCGACATCCCCATTTAGAGAAGATTAACTTATATGCTGTTTATTATTTAATCCTTTTTTAGGATGAGAAGCAGCGGTTCTCCTCGGTGCTGCTCCTGGCTCGTCTTCTGGCAAAGTTTCTGGGATTCATTTCCTTTCTGCCTTACCAAACGTCAGAGAGACCGTCCAGAGAGATACAGGAGACTGCTGTAGCCCTGCGTAGCAAGGTGAGGAAACAAATATGTAATGCACCAAATATTCAGGCCTGTTTTAAATAGTGCATGTAAAAGTCAACAATGGTTTCAGAAACTCTGTGAGGTTCCTTCTCCTTCCTTTTCATCCTGTCCAGTTGTAATACAGATATAAATGCATATTTGATGCTGTAGCTTTGTTTGTTTTTTTTCTTGGCCCCACAGAGCGTTCCAGTACTGGATGTGTGTGCTGTGTTGAGAAACAGTATGAGGCGGAGGCGCACCATCCTGACTGTACCCTGGCTGGTTGAGTTCCTCTCAATGCTGGACTTTATTGGCCCTCTGCTGCTCTGCTACAGGGCAGCATTGGGCACACTGCTTCTCCTGTACAGGTTTGTCTCCATGCTTGGAGAACAGTTAATTTAAAGACGCATCTAAACTAATTATAACCGTATAGGTAAACGGGTAAAAATCATATTTAAATGTACAAAATAAAATGAAATTTTGCAAAAATCTTACGAGCAGTAACCATTAAATAATCACCTGGAAACACATTTAAGAATAATAGAAATGCCTATAACATGCATGTAAATTACCATTCTTTTTGATGTCATTATTGGCTTTTGTTTGCATGTAGGAGAATGGTGCTTGGCCGATGTGAAGAAATGTGTTACCTGAATAAGCTACTAATGGTGTCTGTATTAGGCTGGCTCTTTCAGGTGAGATACGACAGGTAGACATGATTTCTCTTTTATATGCAGTGGTTTGTACAGTGAGCAGCAGAATAATGCTAATTATAATTCAAAGACCTACATACTATTTTTGTGATACCTGAAAATCATATTTAATTTTATATAGCAGCAACATGTAGTTGAACTTGTTGTGTTTTCACTTGTGTAGATCCCAGTGATTCCAGAGGACATTTTCTTCACCAGTGAATTTACTGAGGTGGCCACGGTGGAGGACAGCAGCATAAATGCTGCAGGGCTTGTAAGTGACAAATCAATTTTAGGAAGTGTTTGTCCATAAAACAGCCATTGCTTGTCTTATGTGATGGTTGTGCTTATTAATTTTTAGGACTGCATTCCTCTGGTGGATCAGCAGCTTCTTTATACATGTTGTCCGTTTCTTGGTGAGTAGAAATGAATGCTGAATGTAAATCTTTTATGTTTATATGGGTTTTAAGAGCACATTATTATTGACTATATCTTTTGTTATGGTAGCTGTTAAAGGAGAATTCTCATCTATTTTAACCTGTTGTATTTCCCATTGATTTGACTATTGTAAGAGCCATACTAACGTCTTTACCTTTTATTATAGAGATTCAGGGAGACAAAGAGTCACAACTTGTGTGTTTTGTCTGTAACAAAATATGGCAACATTGTTTGATCAATTCATCTGTAAATTCAAGCTTGGTCCTTGGGTTACATTGATGCGTCCCTACTTGTTGTAATAGCTTTTACTTATCTGTCTATCTTGGTCTTTTTTTTTTTTTGTTAACTCTGGGAAAGTGAAACACCACTTAGAGGAAGCCAGTTTTATTAAAGCTGCAGATTAGTTGTTCTACATCTGGGTTTATTCTTATCCATGGACACATGAGCATTTTCCAAGTCTGAATCAACATCAACAGCTCACGCTTTGCAGTAATTTTTGCCACCTTAATTGGCTGCAGAGCACTGAAATGCCACAGTTTTTAATAGTATGTTGTTTTTCAAGATCGTCCTGTTGTCTTTTTGCCTCTGCCCATACCTCAGAGCCTGGTCTTCCATTTGATCTAGCTCCTTTGAATGGTGGGCTTCAGTTCCACTAATAAGACCATCAAACTGAAATTATCCACTATCATCCTCATAGTAGTCCACCATTACATTTAGCTTCTGAATATCCTCAGAAGACACTATTGGAAGAGTATGATCACAGTGATAGGCAGATTAGGTCAGCTGGCAGGTTGGCCCAGTTTTGTGTGACTCCTCATGTCTCCAAAACTCAGATGTGAAAAGGGCAGATATGCCAGACTAAAATAATTTCCTTTAGCTTTGGCTTAATGCTTTTCCTTGTTTTTATCCATTCAGGTGAGTTTCGTAAACTCCTAGCTGCCTTTGTGTCCGGAAGCACAGCCAAGAGTGGAGGAATTATCCGCAAGATTACTCCCACTTCTGCTGAGCTCAAGGACACACCAACGGCTAACAGGTCGCAGCAGAAACTACAGGTGAATGAACAAATGATGCAGCAAATAAAAATTTTAAATGGCAATGAATCTGCTGTGTGTGAGTATTTAAACCAGTTGCCTGAATGTGGCAGGTGGACCTTGAGCAAGCCTTCTTTCATAACCAGCCTCCATCGTTACGTCGCACTGTGGAGTTTGTAGCTGAGAGGGTTGGATCCAATGCAGTCAAGCATATGAAGTTAGTATCATGGAGCTTGGAGGGTAAAACTGTTTAAGCCACCTGTTTCTACGGCAGCTGCAACTTTCACATTCCTTTATTTTTGTTTGACCTGCCTTCTACCACATTATCTGTTTACAATTGAAGATGACTTTCAGAGTAGTGTGGAATCAGAGAGTAGTGGAATTCACCACTCTGTGTTTAGATGTATTTTATGGATTCTGTATATACAAAAAATTACTAAGCGCATCATCAACACTAGTTGCAGATTATGCACATTTTTTTTAAATGCTGTGTTTGTACAGTTGTTATTCATGTGGGACTTTTCAACAGGGCTACCTTAGTAAATGAGTTGGTGGCGCGAGGAGAAAAGATGCTGAGAGACGGACTGGGGTCACCAAACTCAAATCCCTCAAAACTGAATGACTCCATCTGTGCTCAGTTGTGCAGTGCAGGCTTGGAAGCCTTGGCAAGAGCCACCAGGTACAAAAGCTTCTTTTACAAGTATCCTGCTGTTTTCATCTTGTGTGAGTAGATTTAATAAGGAATTATTACAAGGTGTCACTTTCATTTCTGAAAACACTCTCTTGCATGCAGATTTTGCTGTGAGAAGAGCCCTGAAGCCATACGAATACTGCTTCCTGATGAGACTTCCCCTACTGTAAGCTCAAGAATAAATACTTATTTTCAGATCAAAAAAGTAAACAGAACAAAATAAGGACTACAAAAAACTACAGCAATACAGAGTTTTAGCTAGGAAGGAAAAAAATGCCCAATAAACCTTTGTGAGATGAGTGTGTTGCTGCATGTTTATGACCTACCACACTGAATTTCTTTGCAGGTCCTGACCACTTCTGAAAACATCACCAAACGTCTTGCCACAGAAAAAGCCTGCACTTGGCTTTCTGCTAACATCACAGGTAGCTAGTTAAAAGGACGGTTCACCCCCAAACTTAAATATAGATGTTTTTCTTCTGATCTCTACAGCGGTTTATCCATCTAGATTATTTTGGTGTGAGTTGCCCGGTTATAGAGAGATGTCCATTCTTGAACGTATTGCAGCTGAATGGCACTTCGGCACCACTTTTTAAAAACACAGTAGCAAGTTTCTGTCCTGAAATCAGGACTTGATTTCTTAAAAAAATCAACAAGTTTGTTTTTTATTAATTCTTTACATCCTGTCAGGCTGTCATGCCAACAAGTCTCTCATCATTGGTAGATGCACATTTTCCCTCTGCACAGTGATATGGATGGTGGGTGTAATTTACTAGAAGAAAAATACTTCTTAAATGAAACTGCTTGCAGCAAGGTTAGTAGATTTATGTGTTTATTTTTTTTTTTGAGTAACTAGGTCATGATTTTTGGGAAGGAAGCAGTTTTTCAAATGTTGTTTTTGGTGCTTTAAGCACCACAGGGCGAGAGCCTTCTAGTTCCATTATATTCCAGAGAAGGCAGACATCTCTTCAACTGATGTCTCCAAACTGGCCAACTCACATCCATACAATGTAGAGGGACAAATGGTAATACAGGGGAAAGTATGCAAATTTGATTTTAGGGTGAAATTTTCCTCTCAAGTACCAGACCTTGTGTTTTGCTGCCTTCGTCTCGGTCACTATTTTTAGCTCATCCAGCTGAAGGACCGATGAGCTTACACCATGGCATAGCGTCCCTCCGTCCATCCACAATTCACAAGAATTGCTACTCCTCCTACAGTATTGGGCAGAATTTAATCAAGCTTGCACACAATGATCACTTGATGGATTTTCACCCAAACTGTGCTAAAGATAGTTTTACATTCAATAACCTGCGAATTGTGATGGATCATGAGCCAGGTGATGTCCGATATCACGGACGTTCTTGTTTTTCTATCCATTTCAGCGTGACGTTAAAAAACGAAGCTTTCTCGAGATTAGCAAGCAATGAGAGGTTATTCATGTTTGCTTGTTATTTTCTTTCCAGAATTTTATCTTATAATTTGAAGCCAGGTATAGTCTAGTGATTATAGTGCTGGGTTGAGTATGTCACCTTTAATGTAGGGAGGCATCTATCCAACTTTTTCTTCCCAGTTTGGATACCTGGTCAGATACCAATTATTTCTTTCCCCACTTCAACATGAATGGTGTGACTACTTTGATCTGCTGAATGAATGTAATTAAATGAAACACTAGTTTTATGGCAGGCTTGTAGTTTTCCAAGCCTTTTGTGCTTGACTGAGGTCTGTTTTTTTTTTTCTACTCACTAAGCCTCCACACTAAAGCATTAAAAATCACTGAGCGGGCCCCAAACGCTCTGTGCTGCTGGCATCAATTTAGAGAACATAATTTCCATTGTAGATGAAAAGAAACATAGAAACCGGTAGAGTAGCACTCTCAGGATATCTAATCTACATTATGTTCTCATTGTAAAGCACTCATAAGACGAGAGTGGAAGAGCAGGTATGACCGTGTGATAAAGGCTTTTGGTAGTCCAGCTGCTCCAGACTCTGCTGATGTGGACAGAGCTGTGGCGGAGCTGGTCCCTCAGGAAAAATCCCAAAGTCTCAAGAGGAAACAAGCAAGTGAGGGTGACAGGGGAATGTCCTGCCCTCCCCACTGTGACCACAGTGCTTCACTGCCCTCAGACATCCTCGTTGAAATGAAGGTATATTGAATTTTTCTTAAATGTGTAAGTACTTAATTTGACGATGCTTTGTAGCTGTTACAGCTGAACAGTGAATTATTCGTAGTTCAAAAATGCTGTTTAATTTTCCATTATGTCAGACACTTTAGTGTTATATCACCAGTTTGCCTCACCAGAATCTTAGAAAGTCCACAGAATAAAGCATCTTGCAGAAGTAAAAGAGAACGATATCTGCCTGAACTCCAGGGGTTTCATTTTTTAATGTAGGAGTTGCTGAGCATCGCTGTTGGCCCAAGGAATGATAAGGAACTGCCGACTGGCTCTCAGCTCCTAACTTTGCTACAGAGAGTGGGAGCCACATTGTCCTGCAGAAAGGTATATCAGAAACAAGTGTAATGAAATGACACTGAATTTGTTGATTTGTTTCCCAGTGTTGATTATGCTCTTCCTTTTTTTTTTTTTGGCTTGCTTAGTATTTGAATATGCTGTCAGAGCAGATGCTTCTGAACTGTACTGTCCTACTCGCCTGCAAACTGGGTAAGAGATCCCAGGCTGTTTAACATTTTAAGTGTTTTATTACTTTATGGTAATCTTTATGATATGTACTTATTTGTATATATAAGTATATATTCTATGTGTTGATCATTTTAATGACTTGTTAATTCCCACAAGTTCTTAATAAATAATCCCTGTTATCATTCAAAATTTCTCTGCTGCTGAAGTGTGAACATTATGAAATGACCTTGACAGACCTGAGAGCGTGTTCTGTGTATCTGTTCAGTGTCTGCAGAGCTCCCGGTGCTGCCTCTGTCAGGGTGCAGCGGACGTGGCGGGGTTGTTGTTGGTAATGGTTCAGGGTCAGAGCCTCCTGTCACAACGCTGCTGGAGCAGCTCGCTGAGCTGTGGGAGAAAGACAGCTGTTCCTCCGCCCCCCTCCACCTGCTCTTCACCCCACTTACCGTCACCGCTGTGCTGAAGGCCAGAGAAACCGAGGTATGAATGATACAGAAGTATTAACGATGATATTATGACTAAGTCCTAACTGAATATTATATATGGCCTTGTATAGACCCTTAAAGCATTGTTGATTAAGGCTAGAAAGCAAAAGGTGTGCACGTGAGATTTTTTTACTTAATGTTTATTTATTAAAAATCTACAACACCAAACAGTTTCAGCAAAATGGAACAAACAGTGCTGAGGACATTAATTTCCATCTTTCATAAAGCCCTGTTGATGTTTTTCTTCACTGTTTCTTCATTATAGATTGATCATACCAACCTACCAGTATAGTTATAGCCTGTTTGCACTGGATGGAGACCTTTTTTTTTCTCCTGAAGCTTTCAGTTCTTTTCACTTCATTTCACTTATTCTCCAGTGCAGATATGTTACACTCTTTCTAAAGTAGACAGACTGGAAACAAGGCAGAGTGAATGACGTGAAACGGTCCCTGCCCTGAATTGAAGCATTTGGCCTTCAGCATGCACCATCATTTTGAATTCTTCCTTTTTTCTTTGCTGTTATCTTTCAGTTGTCAGGCCCAGATTTTCTTAAACAGTTTGATGTATATATATATATTTTTTTTTTTTTTTTATTTTAACCTTTTTTTTTTACCACT
>VUQI01059873.1:0-11725 GCA_015106735.1 Paratilapia polleni
AGTGACCATATTTGGACGAGAGGGTGGAGCGCTAAGTTATCAGCTAATGCTAGCCAGCTTGTTATCTTGCATCACAGACTGTACGGGAGCATCACACAGACACAGATACCTGCTAATCAGTGCTCAGTAACATCCAATCAAATCCTAGAATTTCACTGAGCACCAAAACTGGAGCTCAGACTTCTTGGACGGTCTGTTAGTCCAATTAACCGCACAGCAGCCATATTATTGGTCAGATAATATCATCAAAAATGCTCCAACAGGCTCCAACGGCACAAACACGGTCCAGTAAACATGTTTATTTCTGCTGTAAAGTTGGACATTTTAACATGGGAGTCTATGGGGACTGACTCACTGCTGGAGCCTCTGGTGGACGTCAGAGGAAATGCAGGTTTGGAACCTCATTTTTCAGTCACAGAGGTGACATGTGGTCCTCCTCCTTATCTGGAGATCCACTCAGTTCTCCACCTGCTCTTTCAGAAATAGTAACTCAAAATAAATCCACAAATGTTTCATGTTTGTACTTCATCCATCTGCACAGCAATTGGTGCACATAGACAAAGGCAGATGGATTTAAAGCACTGCAGGACTGATAAACGGTCTGTTTTAAATGTTTGTGTGGATTTTAGCTTTAATCATACCTTTAATTGATGCTTTAGGGAAGTTGGAGTGAAGAAAAAGCTCCTTACCTTTCAGCTTATTCCACTGTGTTTTAGGCCAAATGACTCATCAGTGAATCAGCTGTTTGAGCTCTGGTTCATTGTGTTTTCAGTATTTCTTTCTTAGATTATCTGAGGTCTTTGTTTTGTTTTTTTAAATCTTGGTCATGTGGGGACACAGTAAGTTAAGTTTTGATGAATCTTTTACAGTTTGGACTACTCTGTTAGCATCCCCGTTTGTTTTTAATGCCACTGAAAAATCTCCCAGTGTCTGACTCCCGATGAGCTGAATCTGAATCTTCATTGTGCCACTCAGACATTGTTGGCTAAGAGGCTGAGTCAGTCATGCAGACACACACTCACCGTCCTTCATACCTGAGTCACACCTGAGCAGCAGTGAATGGCAGCAGGAGGGCTGAGGGGAGATAAGCTCTGTGATATGAGCCTCTGCTTGATTTTCTCTCTGTGTTTAAAAAGGCCTGTGTTGACAGAGCGGACCGTCTGTGTTAGTGTTCATGTGTGTGTTTGTGTAAGTGTGGCAGCGCTTGTTTGGTTAACGTCTGTCCCTTTCAGCAGGCCGGACAATCCCACAATTCCTTTGTTTTCTCTCATATTCTCTGAGTCTTAAAATACCAAGAGGATGACCTGTTTAAAACAGCCTCGTACATACACACTCCCATATGCATTCAACACATTCACATTCAAAAGCACAAAGTTCTGCTTTTCTTTTCTCCATATGTCTGTGTTTGAGCAGGATATGAAAGGTTTAGCACCAAGCGTGGAGGAGAGAGGAGCTGATCGTAACGTCTCGTAGCAGTTCTGGATCAAACTTAAAGGCTGTGTACTGTAACGGAAACGCCGTCGAACCCTGAGTCGAAGGCAGCTGGACTTCTTTTCGGTTCTTGAATACGTTTCAGCTCTCATCTTAAAGGCTTGAAAATTCCAAACACTACAAGTGAGACTACAATCCTGAGATGGTACCTGGACCATCAGGACCAAAACAGGAAGACACTGCACCCACAGGCAGCCAGGATAAGTGGGGGAAGAATTCACTTTTACTGATATAACAACAGTCATCTCAAGGCTCTTCAAGTTGGAAAGTAAAGACCCTGCAGTGTTGGAGAGAAAACCTCAATAATCAGATGATCCCCTGTGAGCAGCACTTGGTGACAGTGAGAAGGAAGAACTCCCCTTTAACAGAAAGAAACTTCCAACAGAACCAGGATCAGGGAGGGGCAGGTGTCTGCTGAGACCAGTTGGTGGTGAGGGGACAGAGAAGAGATGGAGGAGAGCACAGGGAGGTAGGACCTGTCAGATAGGGACCTTCTAAAACAAACCAGAAAGGGACCTTCTAGCCAAAGGGCTCAGTTTGCCACATGTCCACAACAGGTGCCCACAGTGGGCCTGATCACAGAGCCAGCGATGAGGATTAACAGTCCGAAGCAGAACAAATCAGGGTGAAGGTCTCAGCAGTCCTCTCCAATTCAAAAATACCTCCTTCCAACCTCACCATCCAGTAGAGGAAGGCGGTCACGTCCCCAAGTAACGCCCAAAGCGTCACCATCCTGCCAGCCGTCGCTCATGTCAGCTGATCATTACTGCAGAGTAACCACGCTCCTCACTGTCTCCTGTCTCTACCCTGGGATGATGCATCCTGCATGAGTGTACTTCAGAAGCTTCACAAACGAGTCCCAACCCTGTGACCTGGATGTCTGAGTGTGTATGTTAACGACAGACAGTTCTGTTGGGTACTCGGTGTGAATGAGGCGTCGGTGCTGTGTTAGAGGCAGAGACGTCGATCACATGACTTTTCTTTGCTCTGCTTTTTTGGGAAAATACCTCCGAGTAAAGTTCTCAGTTACTGTCACTGTTCTGAGTGATTTTAATAAATATGTCAGCTCACTGGTGCAACCAGCTGACTCTGGTTTGGGGGCCGGGATGCTCCTTTACCCACAGACGGGGGCGTAACATTTAGGGATGTGTGCGAGTGGTCAACTAGACGTTCAAACTTTGCTGAACGCTGGTTGGTGAACAAATTATTCTTATGTTATTAATGTAGAGCAGCAGTGACCTGTTGGTTCAGAGGTGTTATCACGCCGCCGTCTCTCTAAGAGGGAAACAAGCCAGGTGGGAAGGTGCTGCATGAACTGGCGCCATCCTGCACGACTTAGAAATGAACGGTTGTACGTCGGCTGCAGCAGTGTAAACTGACAGCATAATCGCTCGGCTGAAAGGTGTATAACCTCGCCCATCGCAAAGCGCTCACTGCTTGGAGAAAATGATGAGAAATCTTAGACTTCGTGATAAGTCCTGGAAACGTTACTGTAACATCAGCTGTACTTGTCCTGATCCCGTTGGATGTTAGCGGTGAATACTCGTGGGTTTTGACTGTATTCACACGAGTAACGAGAAGAGAAACATGGCTTTCTGTTTAGCATGGACGCACCATTAGACTGGGCTCAGTTCCAATGAGTTCTGAGTCGATTAGTTTGCTTCTCTCAGTTAAACTCTGCACGGAGTTCAGTTACTGACATTTTTAGGAACATCCCTAAAAACAAATAACTGAGCTCTGAGAGAGGTCAGGGTGAATATCTCCACCGTAGGCCGAGAGCTTCGGGTCGCTGGTAATTGATCAGCAGAGGTGGAGGAAAGACTGCCGAATTTCCTGAAAGCTGGAGAGAAAAAGGCTCACTGAATCCCTATCATTAAAACAGCAGGATGAGGAGGATGCACTTCCTCACGTCTCCGTTGTGTTGATCTGTGCCCTCAGCCCTGTGTGTGTGTGTGTGTGTGTGTGTGTGTTTGGTAAACAGCAGTAAACTAATAACTTTCCCCTGCAGTCCCTCTGTGATTTTATGCTCCCCCCAGTAATGGACTCTGACTGTGTGTGTGTGTGTGTGTGTGTACTTGTTTAGAGATCTTTGTGAGGACAAAGATTCGCATGAAACTATAGTTGTGAGGACCAAACACTGGTCCTCTAGAATTTGAAGGCATGTTTGAGCATTTTTGAGGCTCAGAATGTGGTTTTAGGGTTACAATTAGGTTATGGTTAGGTTTAGGGTAAGGGTTAGGGTCAGGCATTCATTTCTGATGGTTAGGGTAAGGGTAAGGGGCTAGGGAAAGCATTGTGTCAGTGGAGTTCCCCACTAAGATGTCAAAACGAGTGTGTGTGTGTGTGTGTGTGTGTGTGTTTTCCTGGTATTTCAGCAGCTGGATCCAGTTAGCTGTGTGAGCCGGAGCTTCCTCGGGCCTCTGAACGGGGGATGTGATTAATGCTGCAGGGCGAGGGGAGGAGGTGTGGCGCCTGTATGTGTGTGTGTGTGTGAGTGTGTGTGTGTGTGTGTGTGTTTACATGCTTGTTAAAGAACGCATACGAAGATAAGAGTGATGATGATCTGGAAGTTGCAGTAGCTGCTTCCTCATTGGTGGGAACGTGATGGTTCCTGGTTGGTGTGTGGACTCGGAGCACGTACTGTTTACCTGTTAACGTTGTCAGCGTTGGTGCTTCGTGAGGTCTGAGCAGGAGCCCATCCACACTCCTCCGTCCCACCACCGTCATGTTACTGCAGCGCTCACTTTCACCCTTCACTCCAAAAGGACTGAAGGTTAAAAGTTAGGATCTTTAAGAGTGTCTGTTTAGCCCCAGGAGGTGATATCAGAGCCACGGTTGTCCTGTAGTTTGGGGTCAGAGGTCACAGTTGAGGGTCTGTTGTCAGCACTGACAGCTGATTGGATGACTGAGCGCCTGGGGCCTTTTCAGGGCTCAGTTTATAAACGGAGTGGGGAGGTCAGTGGGGTCTGTCAGTGAGTGTGATGCTCAGCAGGATTTCCAGTTCGGCTCTTATCTGCTGCCCATCTTCCTCACATGTAAGCTGAGTTTCACCTGCTCTTCGAGGTGTTGTGGGAGGTTACGCCATCTGTTTGGCCTGCAGGAATGTAAACACACGGGTTATTGAGTGTTAGTTCGTCTTAGTGTCAGCATTTTCTCTGCACAGAAGAGTGCAGCAGACACACAACAACACAAAAAGGCAGGAAAAGGGCCTAAAAGACGCTGTAAAGCAGGAGATCCTGCCGCCTCCAGTGAACTGCACATAAAGCCCTGAATGCATTTTTAGGAGGAGGAAGAGCACTGTAGATTTTGACCCTCATCTCTTATATTGCAGCACGTTATCAGCAGAAACACAGATGCTCAAATGAATCAGATTAAGTCAAAAGTTCAGTGTAAATATCTGGACTTTTTCTCCCTTTTTAAGTTGATGAAAGATTTTTTTTTTTGATTGAATGAGAAATTGAAGGAATTTGCAGATTAAGTAAGGTTCATTTCATTAACGTGACAGGCCTGTTGTAGTTTTAGGTCTGCAGTAAAAAAAACAGTCTGAGTGTTAAAATGTTCTGCAGCTCAGTCAGACTGAGGTTTCCTCTGCAGTGCTCAACATAACATTTTTTCAGCCACTGGGCCACCGGGTGAGTAGATCACACTTTACTGGCCCCCAGTATATTTTTACTGGTGCACTAAAAAGCCAGTTTAATTACTTTATATACTGCCTGCCTAATCTGTGAGAATATAGCATCATTTGTAAGTAGATTTATAGTTTATATTACAAATCTGTATCAGGAAAAATACAACTAAAACTAAGGTTAGCAGTTAAACCTAAAAAACTAAAATGGCTAAAATAAATGTAGTGGAGTAAATGCTGAGCCCGTCTGTATACTGCCCCCTGCAGGCTGCAGGTATCTCTGCTAGAAAGAGAGAGGACAGCTGCTGTCAGCCTGCAGCCAAGTTTACCAGAAACCTGCCAAATGTAAAGATGGAGCAGTTTATCTGCACACAGACCGCTTCAGTTTGGTCTCCTTCATTCAGCTGTGCCGTCGCTGTCGAAAACAAACCGGCGGCGGATGAAGCAGCTAAAAACATGGCTTCACATTTAAACTCTCCACACCGGACGTTTCATGGAGGATTTTAATGTGAAAATGCTGACTGTAAGAAAAAGCTCCCGATCAGTGACGAAACAAACCCAAATGGACCGATCAGCTGGCTGATCAGCTGGCCGATCAGCTGGTGGTACACAGTGGTGTTACAGCAAAGTACAACCCGGCCTTAGTTCTACTGCAGTTTATTTCTCTTCAACAAAAATACAGAAATGTTTTGCACATAAAGTCATAGCAGATGTTTCTTCACATCCTGTTGAAGCTTTAGGTCATTTTGGAAGTTTTTTTTTTTAACTATTTTTGCACACAGAAAGTTACTAACAGGTCCTTTAATAATATAAAATCTTACATGTCAGGGTTTTCCCTTTATATATTAAAAAAAAAAATTCTTGGCATATCTTCAAAAAGGCTCTGACCCTCCCCCCAAAGGAAACACACAGACTGTAATAAGCATGCATGAAACCAGGAGTTTGATTTACTCGAGCACAAAACGCACTTTTGTTTGTCTGATGTTCAGAAATAACAAAACACAGTCAGACTTTTGTTAGGTAAAGTAACATTGTTGTAACTAGTCAGTGAAACCCTTCATAATCAGCATGTTTATCTTCTGAAAACATGTGACCTTCATGTTCATCAATCAGGCAGTAAGTTGCCTTCATTTTCTTCAGTTTACAGTCCATGTTTGAAAGGACAGTCTGAGGCTGCTGTTGGGGAGTTTCTGTCAGATTAGTGAGACCAACTCGAGTGTGGACTTCAGCAAAAACTTTATTAAACTCACAAATTATTTCCTGTAGCTGTTAAATCCCTTCATCTTTTAGTCCCGCTGCAGATTTGCATCACTGTTGGAATTATTGGTATATATTGCAGCGAAAGACTGAAAAAATCGGACAGAATAATACTAATGAATTCTTATATGCACAGAAGATTATAGCTGGCTTATGAACTGTGTGTGTGTGTGTGTGTGTCTCCACAGTACCTGCCGTTTCAGTGGCCGCTGCTCGACGTCCCAGGAAGAGCATCAGTCCGAGACACGGCGACTCCCACACACCTGGTAAGACCTTAAAGAAGTTCCTGACAACAGCACGTCAGGTCTGTCCTGATTGGCTCCTCACCTGAGCTTTAAGGTCAGCTCCTGGCTTCCATGTCTTTATTCAGATTCAAACAGCAGACCTCCATCTTCTTAAATCTGTTTCCAGCTCCAAACGCTCTATCACATCCCAAAATCAAACTCTGAGGCTGCACTGAGAGTTAATAACGGTCCAAATTCTTTCAGCTCCAATAACGTGATCAGTGTGTTTGTTCTCCCAGCTGTGACAATAAAGTTTCACATCCACGAAAAAGAGGATTTATGAGGTTTAGCCGAGTTAGAAGTTAGCAGGAAGTTAGCTGGCTAGTTTCCGTCTAAAGATGATACTCCGCATTCTGATTTGTAAAAATTAAGTCGGGCTAGTTGGTGGCTAGCTGCAGAGCTGTGGTCAGGCTAATGTAAACACACAAGCACAGGAGGGTGGAGGATGAGGGCTAAACTGTTCTCTGTAAACATGCACGATGAGGGCTGGGCTTTGATTGGAGTTCGCGGCACAGGTTCCTCGTGTTTTTCATGTTTTCACTGAGATAATTGGTGGTTAGACCATGTGACCTCATGCTCTGTGAGGTGGACCGTGCTGAATGTTATCAGTTGATGTGGTGACTTCCTGAGAAACAGGATTTAAAGTTTCCTGGCATATTTCTTTCTCTTCAGCCATCATCGTCATCGTCATCATCATGACACTCTAATAACCTCAGTGAGCCTCAGACTGAGAGAGTTTGGTGCTGAAACTGTGTGGACAGATTTTTGGACATGAATAAAAGTTGAACCTGCTCCTGCAGTTTCTGCTGAGTGCCTGCAGAGGGCAGCGTTTCTCCTCACCTGTAGTTTACAGTGAAGCAGCTGCACCCTGCAAACAATAAAGCTCATGATAAAGTGTCATTATATTTCTGTCAGGGTTTTTCATGCATACTCCTCCAATCACCTTGACTATAATAAAAGCACTTTTTTAGTTAGTTTTGTCATTTGGGGTGCCATTTACTCAAACATAATATAAGTTTTAGTTTAGTTTAGTGATCATAACTAACAGGAAAAATGCACCAGTTTCTGTCAGATGAGGAGCACAGACTCTTTGCCTCTGGTCACATTTATACTCACCGTGGGCTCATTTTTACCTTTAATTCAAAGTCCTGTGGAAACACAGCAGTTATGGCTGGAAGTAGGGAGAACTCATGTGGTTTTTATGTTTTTAAGAAGAGTTATAATTTCAAAAATCACTTTAAAAAAAAAAAGACAGAAGCAGTCTGAGACTGCGTATCCCTCTGAGGCTGTTTCTCCTGTTTCAGTTTGATGTGTGTGATGTGTAAATGTCCCATTTAGTCCTGTCTCACAGAGGTAAAGATCCCTGGATCCACTTTTAAGATGGACCAGTTCCCACTTTCAGTAACACGTTAATGTAAATCCCCCCCCAGCCTGTTAGTAATCCTGCTAACAGATAGATAAACCAGACCTGTCACATCACTTCCTTGGAGGAGGTGAAAAAATGGAAGTTCGTAATTTATTTTATGAAAACTGAAAAACAGAGTTCAGCTGAAAACTCGGACTTTTAGTCTCGGGTGAGTCGGTCGGTGCTTCTCAGTTGAGTGTCGATTTTTGGTTGTTTATGGGATCTGATTTATGCAGACAGATTATTTTTGGTGAATTTCCAAATGAGACACATGGAATAAAATCTGTTTTAAATACTTCCTGACAGATCAACTCACTCGGGTCATTCAGGGACTGTCAGAAAGTTTAAAATCTACTTCAGTCTGTTCTTCCAGCTTCTGCAGTAAATGCAGTGACTTTTGATGACGTTGGTAAGAAACCATACCATCCACCGGTTCTGCTGTTCCCAGCTCTGATACGATACCGATAACGTGGTTTCTGGTATCTGTTCATACTGAGTACGGACCAGTTCTGATGGGAAACATCTCGATACCCAATCCGTGATCGGACAGATATCCGATCCAAATATTAGAGCGTCTCAGTCCTGATGTTTGGGGTTCAGCAGGTCACTTTGAGTCAGTAAGAAAGCTCTGGATAAATGCCAGTCACACTTTAACGCTGCACATATTAAACAAACATCCACATTTTCAGTCTCATGGAAATGAAATAATCTTCCACATAATCCCAGACATACAGATTATGATCAGTTGTTGACTTGAAGCATAGATCTCTAATTGAACCTGAAGCATTGATCTGCTGTCTCCGTTTGTGTCTTCAGTCCAACAGTGTCCCGATGGTCCAGCATCCCCACATGTCCCACCTCCACCCGCTGCTGTCCTACAGCCCCGAGGCCTTTTCCCCCCCGAGGGCGTCGCCTGGCTTCTCTCCTGAAGCAGGTAAGCAGTCTCACCTGTCCTCCACCTTCAGTCCTCTCCACCTGAATGTGACTCTGAAGCTGAGCCGCTGTCTCTGAAGCAGGGATGTCGAGGTCCCCTCATGCTGCCTGCTACCCGGTCTCTCCAGGAGGAATGGCTCAAATCCCACACCCTCTCGGATGGCTGTGAGTGAAACACACATATTGAAGATGTGGTCTCGTTTATGCTGCTATTAGTTATGGTTTCCACTTCCTGTTAATCCCTTTGTACAGAAAGTTGAGGCAGTTCAGCCGCGGTGCAAGATAGACCCTGAAGAAAAGGAGCGAATAGAGTTAAACAGTTAAAATCATTAGTCACACCTGCTCCTACACAAAAAGTCTAGGCTGAAATCTGCTAAAGGACCTGAAGGACAGCTTCAGTGACCACTAAAACTTCCCACCAAACGACCTTGGTCACCTCTATAACCATCTTAACTGTTCCTACTCCTTTACTATGAACGATGAGTACTGTGAGTTACCTGCAGAACTTTATCTTTATTCAGTTCATTTATATCACAGGAAATTAAATGATTAAAAAAAGAAATCAAATGACAGACTGAAAGGATGCAGGCTGAAGCTACAGCTTATATAACACCTACCCCGACACAACAATCAGCACATCAGGAAAATTAAATCAGTTGCATCTTTAACCTGATTTAAATACAGAATCAGGACAAAAGAGGAAAAAGACAGACCTTTCATGTCAGATCCAGCTTTGGATGAACTCTTTGTATCTAAAGCATCTTCACACTAAACAGTAATTTGTATTTATTATCCCTCATCTTAAACAGCTTCTGGATGTTAAGTGGTAACTGTCTACTATATACTTTGAACATAATTTGAATTATGTTATAATCTACTAAATCTCTGACTTTTAGTGTATTTAATTGTATGAATAATGGATTTGTTGACTCTTGATAGGGTTTGTTATCATTCCTATGGCTTTTTCCGTAGTAAAACGACTGAGATGATGTTTGTCTTGTGTTCCCCCCACACCTCTACACAGCACGTCACATATGGAACAATAAGTCAATAATATAAAATGCATAGTGATTTTTGGCACAAGAAGTCTTTATCTTTGTCCAATATTGCAATAGATTTAGACATTTTGGTTTTCACTTATTTTAAATGCAATTTCCAATTTGATTTGTTATTGACAATAACTCCCAAGAATTTAGTTTCAAAAACTCTCTTGGAAATCTCTTAAAGAACCCTTCAGGTTTCCCCTGTGACCACTGAAATGCCTACATTAACCATCAAACCTTCTGAGTGATGACAAAGTTCATCTTAACTGTTCCTAGAACCTCCTCAGTTACAACGAGCACACACAGCTTCCCATAGAACTTCCTTAATGACCTCTAAACTCTGTTAAACACCCCCTCAAACCTCCTCTGGAACCATTTAAAGTCCTACACTACCCATCGAGCCTGGCCAGCAGCTACTGAAATCATCTTTGCTATTCCTGGAACCTCCTCAGTTCCTCCCAAAGCATACAGCTACTTACAGAGCTCATTCAGTGACCTCTGCAACCTCTTACATTGGATCTATGCTTCTGCTTTAAATCTGCACCGTACATCGTGGCCGCAGACCCTTCTGAAACCCTACGTCGTAACGTGACGTTGTGTAAACGCAGCCTGCACAGGTGTAAATGCTGGCAGTGGCGCCAGCCACTTGTGTAGGCTATGTCACAGGCTCTACATGGATTCAAGTCTAAATTAAGCTTTAGACAACCCCTTAAACCTTGTTTATGACCAGTAGATTCAATTCAATTCAAGTGACTGTTACAGCCCACCAAGGGATCTCAAGAACCTTCTCGGTGATTAGTAAAACTTCTGAACCACCTGTAGAACCTTGTAGTGATCTCTAAAACCTCTTAAGATACCCATCAAGGCTTAACCAAATCCAGAATTGTTATGATGGGGGAAACTGGAGACCAACAGTGCTTCTGTAGCAGGCTTTAAAACTGTTTATTTTTGCTGTAAAGTTGAAACACTGGCTTTGTCAGTAAGTAGTTTGTAGCTACCACACGTTTTCAGTCTGTTTACGATGAGTCCGTCAGCAGCAAACGTGTTACTTAATCCAGTTTAACCTGCAGGAGTTTCTGAAGGCTCCTGCCAATCAGGAAGCAAGTTCATGACAAGTGAAAACCAGTTCAGAGAGCTTCCTCACACTGTTTCATCTGAGATGAAGCAGAGAGGAAACCTGTCCAACAGCTCCAAATAACAGCCGTCACAGTGGAAAACAGTTCGGAGAAGAACTGACTCAGATTCACCCGCCGTGGACGACTGAGCAGAAATCTTAGCATGTAGGCTGAAGCGGCTAGAAAGAGAAACGGGTATGGGAGAAATTTTTCCTGGAAGAACTCCAAACCCTGAAAAGACTGAGGGGAAACCCCGACTTCCTCAGCTGTCCTGATTGGTGGATGCAGTATAAATAGAAACGGCCCACGTCAGTGTGCGTGGTTGGGCTTGGTGAGACTGCAGAGCAGGTTTATTCACACATTAAACGGCTCTCAGATTATCAGACGGGCTCGGCTGTAAACACCCTCAGTATCCAGGACCGCCTCCTCACCGTCTGCTCGTGTTTCTGTCTGCAGGCCGGGCCAGCCCATGTACCCCATGGCCGGGGGGTTCACGCCTGCAGCGCTTGCCATGAACGCCTCTATGTCAAGGTAAGAGCAAAGCCAGTAAACAGACTGTTTTTGATGCTATC
>VUQI01059874.1:8656-34497 GCA_015106735.1 Paratilapia polleni
TACAAGAAAAAAAAAAATTAAAAAAAGGAAAAAAAAAAAATCAAATATGGACAAAAAAAAAAAAAAAAAAACTTAAAGAAGCACAAAATGATCACAAAGAGATGTAAAACAACCCGAAAGATGCACAAAATAACTGCAAACATGACCACAATGTCACAGAAACAACCACAAAAACCCACAAAATTATCATTAACAGATGCCAAATGACAATAAAAAGACCAGGAATGAACACAAGAAGACAAAAAATTATCACAAAATAACCCAAAAGATCCAAAAAGACCACAAGACCCCCAAATATTATATCATTAGGATATGCAAAATGACCACAAAAAAACAAATGACCTCACAAGGACAAAACAAAAACTCCCAGATGACAAAAACCCTGCAATGGAACAAAACAGCCATAAGGGCCACAGAAAGATGCAAAATGATCATAAAGATGTTACAAACAGACACAAGAAGGCAAAACAACCCTAAATAACCAGAAGATTATCACAAAAATATGCAAAATACCTCAAAAAGATGCACAAAATGACCAGAAAAGATACTAAAGACACACACAAAAAAAATAAAAAACACACAGAGACCCAAAAGAGAACGAGGAAAAAATGCAAGCTACAGAAAATAGGAGACAAAAGTTAATAACACGCAGCAGTGGCATACAAATGCTGTGGAGCAGTGCTCAGTGCATCATGGGAAGTCCCCCAGCAGCCTGAGCTTACAGCAGCATAACTAAGGGATGGTTCAGGATCACCTGATCCAGCCCTAACTAGAAACTTGGATGAATATGACTAATTATATTTCTGGGTTTATTTATGGTTATTAAATGTATACATCACAGATTCCTACAATCACATATTTACTGTTAAGTGATGAAAAGAGTCTTCCACACTTCTCTGCAGGTTTTATTTATTTTTCCGACCGGCGAGCAGCTGTGGAGTCGAGACCTTTGGTGCTTTTATTGATTTCTCAGTTTTTCAGTGGCAGTAATGTGGGCTGAAATGAAAACTTGCTGACACACGGGTCTCACGTGTTAAAGGCGTTTGGAGAAGACGATAAATATTAAGACCCCTTGAAGGTTCCTTTAAGCGCTTTAAGTTTAGGAGCGCCTCCGTCATGCCCGATCGTCTCCGGCACCTCGTGAACTTAATGGCATTTTCTTAATGAAGTCATGCTGTGATGCTGAGGGAGGTTTCTGTACCCATGAGTGCTCCTCTACCAGCAGTGGCTTTATCACTAATCTGCTGAAAACTGTGAGAAGGGTTGGTGAAAGCAGAGGAGTGGAATGAAAATGTTTTTAACAGATTTATAGCGACGATTAAACACTTTGGCTCCAGTAGAGTTTGTCATTAGGTCACACGTTAGTATACACACTTTACAACGTGAACATCCATGCTGGAAAGATGGCTTACCCGAAGCGATTAATCATTACTGGACAATTAATTAAATACCCTCATTAATCAACAGCATGGCTTTCTAACCAACATTTCTGGATGTAATGGGCAATTTAACTCTTTCATGCAGGCAGTAAGTCGACCCCAACAACAGTGTCTTTCTGTATTTGCAGGTACGCAACGATATGCTGGGGTTGGAGTGATGTAGATTTCATCTTCATACGCGAGGCTCTGTGCAGACTTCCCTGTAGCCTCCAATTTCTTATCTGTTTTGCAGACAAGTTTGAGCAGTCATTATGCTGTAAGTGATGTTGCAGCTGTCTCCCACCTGCCCCCCTCAGAATCTGATTTTTTTTTGTGTGTGGTAGGCCTGTAACATGGAAAATATTCATACATTGAAAGTAAAAATTTGCAGGTCTTCATTAAATAGACTAAAGCTACTGTACAAAAAACACAAATCAGCTGATTCTGAGATGGGTAGGTGGGAACATTTTTCAGGTTTGGATGATTTTGCATTCAATGACCCCATTATAAAAGGATGTTAGCATAATTCACTTAATAAAACCCCCACTGAAGACCTGTAAAAATAATAACAGTTGCCAAATGCCAACAAATGCCAGTTAGCTACTATTAGATACTATTTTCCTAATTGGTCGAACAGAAATTTAAATTTAGACTAATCAAATAATCTAAAAGTAAGAAAACCCCTAGAATATGACTAAATATAGCAGTGCTAGCACCAACAGCCTTCTTTCCTTGTACTGAATGTGATTATGCAACGCGTTGGTGGTTAAGTGTCAGTTCATTTTCTAGATAAAAATCCTCCCAGAGCGAGCTGCGAGATGGTCCACTTTCCATCCAATACGGCCATAAGCGCAGGGCGACGGGAGCCTGTGTAATAACACGTGGCTGCGTGACACAACACTGAACTGGTGCTATACATTTATGACATTTAACAAACCAGCACTTCTGGTGCCAACTAGTGCAGGTTTAGTTAGCTAATCACATCCATAGCTGCCACCACGAGCATTGTAAACTTTATAAAACACAAAAATCTAGATTTCCTGCATTCCTGCCTCACTGCCATTAAGGACTACATGACTTCTAATTTCTTACAACTGAACTCGGATAAAAACTGAAGTCCTTGTTATTGGTCCTGATCATATTTCTGACAGTGTCACTCCCCACCGTGGACTAACTAATAACCGACCCAAAGCAATCTGTTAGAAACCTGGGCATTATTTTCAATCACATCTCAATTTCAGCCAGTCAGAAGTCTAGTCTGTACTTTTAGTTATTTTAAATTTATTTTATTTTATTTTATTCTACTGTATCTTTATTCTTGTGTTCAGCACTTTGGTCAGTGGTTGTTGTTTTTAAAGTGCTTTATAAATAAAGTTGGCTTGGCTAGTCCAGTCTCGCTTTGTACAGATTAGAAATATTACAATGCTTCTGAATAACAATATCCACGCCCTCATTTCTTCCAATTGACTATTGCAGCTCAATGTATACATGCCTAAATGATACAGCAGTGTCCCATCTGCAGTTTGCACAAAACACGGCAGCAAGACTCACAAACCCATCACTCCAGTCCTCACAGAATTACACCAGAATCCAATTCAAGATTTTACTGATTACTTTTAAATCACTCCAAAAAAGGTTCTATAGAAATAAAGTTTATTACTAATGATATTATTATTGTTATATTTAAATTTTTATTATTTTACTTAAAAAAACCAACAATAACAAACACCATCATATACCACATACCCTGGTGAAATGTAGATTTGAAGGTGTGATAAAATAGATACTGCCCAAGCCAAATTTTATCTCCTTCAAAGCTTCCAAAAACTGCTGGTCATCTTTTCATTCGGTAAGAGCTTAAATGATCTCTAAAAAATCACTTTTATGCCTAAAGTCACATCATAAATCTGATTTATTCTGTGGTTAATTTGGAAGGCACACACACCATCACACTAATAGAGGTATCAGAACACTTTTTTTGAGGTTCCAGAGGGCATACTTTGACCTGTTGAAATTTCAAATTTTCAGTCCAATGAATCAGTGTAGAAAGACAGGACAACTCTTCCCTCCAGGTTTCTGGAGATGAGACAGTATTTCCGATATCACCGGAGATCTTTCACGGATAAACCTGGACATAAAGGCGAGCCCCCAGAGGGCATCACTTTCCTCTGATCTCCAGATTAGGATGCAGGGCGTCGGCCCTGTCTGGGCTCGTGTGTGATGAAAGGTCTTGTTCCAACACTTCGACTGTCACGGGAGAGCAGAGAAGGGCGAGCGACAAACAAGGAAAAGAGCCGGTGATCAATAACCTACAGGGAGAGGAAGCTCGGACAACAAATTCAGACAGAAAACATTAAACTTTCATGTTTGAGTCTCGGCGGGCTTCAGTCTGGAGGTGAAATACCAGCATCTGCACAGACGCCTCGGTGTCCCAAACTCCCCGGACGTCTTTACTTCTGACTCTCGGTCTCTGACAAACACACACACTACATTTTTAAACTTGTGAGGACACGTATCAGCATTATGTGTTCGAGGCTCCTATAACTTTTACTTTAAATCCTGTGTTGCTGCACAGATATGTCTGGATGAATTATTTAAATCTTTGACGATGATGTCAGCCTGGAAAACTTTGACAAGAAGTCTTCACCGTTAACTTTTACAGATCACATAATTAATCAGTGTTAAAAATAACTGCGAGCTGCAGCCTGACTGCACATCACACTGCGCCTCACGTCCAAATAAAATATTAAGTTCATTTCGACAGTATAGAAGCACTTTACAGCGTCAACGTACAACTAGCTACCACTTAAATTATCAACCACCTCCCAACGACAGTCGAGGACAGCGTGCTGATATTTTTAGCTCCGTCACTGGTCAGGCCCAGTGAATAAACCAACAGGTTTTATTCTTAACTAGGAGGACGATGAGTAAGTACTTGCACATTTTTACGATCTTTTGACATAGATTTATTGTGACAAGCTGTAAAAACCAAAATGCAAATAAAAGGTAAAAAAAAAAAAAAAAGAGTTAGTTACTTCGATGAAAATCCTTTGCAGTCACTGACTGCCTGAAGTCTAGAACCCATGGACATCACCAAATGCTGTTTCCTTGAGATGCTCTGTCAGGCCTTTACAGCAGATGCCTTCAGCTGCTTGTTTGTGGGTCTATACCTTCAGTTTTATATTTAATATTTGAAATGCAGCTCTGTTGAGTTAAAATCAGGTGACTGACTCGGCCATTGAAGAATATCCAATTTCTTTGCCTTGAGAAACTCTTGGTTTGCTTTTGCAGTATGCTTTGGGTCATTATCCATTTGCATTGTGAAGCACCATCTGATCAGTTTTGAAGCATTTGTCTGAATCTGAGCAGAGAGTATAGCCCTGCACCCTTCACAGTTCATCCTCCTGCTTATATCAGCAGTCACATCATCAGTAAACACTAGTGACCTGGCAGCCGTACATGCCCATGCCATAAAATTGCCTCCACCATGTTTGATAGATGATGTGGTATGCTTCAGATCATGAGCTGTTTCTCTCCTCCAAACATTTGTCTTCCCATCATTCTGATACAAGTTCATCTCCGTTTCATCTGTCCAAAGAATTTTTTCCAGAACTGGTCGGGCTCTTTTAGATGTTTTCTAGCAAAGTCTAATCTGCTCTTCCTGTCCTTGAGTGTCAATGCAGTACTTTTGTTAAACCCCTTGGACTAAAGGTGAAAGTCTGCACTTCAATGACATCTTGATTGTTTGATTTACAATCCACTGTGGTGGTGTACAGAAGCAAAACTGTCTAAAAACATAAGGACCTAACTATAGATTGGATATGTAGCTAAAAACTAAACAGCCTATGAAATGTGGCCTTTAAACTCTGATGAAGAGAACATTAAACAGTGTGATTCCTTCGACTGACAGCAAAACTACATGCCATGGAAACAAGTATTCACCAGAAAAATCTCTATTTTGTTTTTTTTTTTAAAACTATATTTAAGCAGGAAGTGAAACCCTTGAGGTTAAGAATCTCATTTACAAGAGTGTACTGGGCCTAGAGAGACAGCATTAACCTAGCATGGTTTTTGATGACCTAGGACCCTTTTGCTCTGAGGCAACAGTGCTAACCACAGAGCCACCATGCTACCTTAATTAATTAACTGGGAAGGGAAAAACAATCTGTTGAACTGACTATTCTAAAAATGGCTATGTGCATGGGCATGTGCATGCCACAAAGGGATGCACACAAGCATTCTTAGAAGAATTATTGAATTTTTCAGTTTCTCCTCTGCAAATATTTTATTTAGCCATTTTTTTTGGCAGATAACAGTGATATAATCAGCTGCCTCTCCAGTGAGGCTCTCATCGTGCAAATTAACTTTAACTCCACCATCTTGGACTGCTGCTGGTAGTCCTCTGTCTGCTCTGCAGCCTCGTATCGACACATGAACCAGCTCTTCATATGCTGCAGCTTCAAGTTAGAGTTATCGTCCAGCTCACAGCAGATCTCCAGATCGGAACAAGGACTACCCTCACCAGCTGCAGTCCAACATGGTAGAGTTGGAGTCCATCCAAATGAGGGACAAGATCTTCTCTGAAGAAGCATCTGAACGATATCGAGGATGACCACAACCACGAACTGGCCAGATTCCCCCAGTAGGGAAAAACAAGAAAGGAAGGACCGAGGCTGGATGGTTAGCAGCATTTGATGTCTTTCATCCAAATTATAGTGATGAAACCACTAAACAAACACAATGAGAACTTGTCACATAAAATTTGAAGACCATAGAAAGCATTGAATAAATTGAAAGCGGTCAGTCTTTTTCTATGGTATGGACAGCTGATGGTAAAAACTACAAGGCTCAGATTAAATCAAAGTTAATACCTCGATTCTCCTTAAAAAAACAGCAATCTTCTTCTTGTATCTGCAGACCTAGAGTCCCCCTCTTACTGAATCTGCAAACAGTGGCTGTTTTGTGCTGCTTCTCTCTAACGGGCACATACACACTTTTCGACAGTCACAGTTAAACAAATCCAAACCGATCTTTTCTTTCTCCTTGGTATTTGTTTTCTATCCTGTTTTTTGCTGTTCTGCTGGAAACAAGAGCATCGCCGGCTGTTTTTCCCCACTCGACTAAACCGCCTTTGTCTTATTTTTCTGACAGCGCTGTCCATAGTGAGAAGGCTTAACGCCCTCTGCAGCTCTCACAGTCTTCAGGATAAATGCCATCAAATACTTCTCGAGGGCCCCGTGGACGGACGAAGCAGCTGCTCAGATAAATGTCCTGAGTGTGTGAAATGCTTTGACGGCTACCAACTTTTTTTTTTTCTCCATTCTTTTTACATACAAAATCAACAAGGGCAGGAAAACTGCGGCATGAAAAAGAACCGAGACGCCCGGTGAGGAGACACGACAGCAGGAACTACACCATGAATACAACCTCAGATACTGCTGACGGAAACTTCTCAGTGTGCCCGAGCCAACAAGTAATAATAATACTGAGAAAATATCCATCCCTTCATCCATTTGTTACATTTAAACATCATCTGAGTCTGCACACTAAGAACTTTATGTTTATTACACTTAATTAATGAAACTTAATTAAGCCATTTAAATGTTATTCGATTGAATTAAAGCACCGGACAGGTTTATTCATTTTTCTACATTTTATATCTTTCTAAACTGAATATCTTCAGGCTTTGAACAATTAGTCAGATAAAAAAAAAACTCTGAAGACATCACCGAGTGGTTTTTCGTTGGTAGATTGTAGGGAGACGTTAGGGGTTCAGCTTCTTTGTTGAAGGATTCATGGACACAAGAAACTGCGAATCCAACCACTTGTCAATGACCGCTTCTCTAACAAACTTTGACCTGTGAGCGCATGTACTGACCTGCGATTGTGTTACTACTTGGCTGACATATTAGACAATGTGACCTGTGGTAACCTAGAAGTGTTTTAAAATACTAGTCTTACCCAACAAAGCGACGACTGCCACAGGGGTTGGGTTTCACTCTCTTTATTCAATCTGCACGGTATAATGGTAATTACTATATCTGCAGTGGCACTCTGTTTCACTTTTCTTCCACTCAGTGATTTGTTTGTGCAGTTGGTTAAGTTTAGGAAAAGATTATGATTAGGGTTATGCTACATTCATTTACAACAGTAACCTTTTACATTAAATAATGACACTTAAGCGCCATCCACATAAACATCAATTTGTTCTTTGTCGTGCAGATCTTTGTGGCTGATGGGTGGTTGCTAGTGGACATAATCTGATGTATTTACCATCCCCTTATATGTCAATGAGTTTTATTCTTTGCTCACATTGGTAGTCATTTCAATTGCTTGGCGTTAAATGCGAGATAAGTTTAACCCCGGATCTTCGCTCCTAGCTCTTCCTGTGTGGACGGCCTTACCCAGTGCTTCTAAATATCATGCGAATGGGCGCTTTAAAAGCATCTATATGTGACAACTTAAGAGTTTCAGACCTCGCTCAATATTCCACCTCATGCATACAAGTGATACTCCAGCAGCTCTGATTGCACTGAATGCCTCAGGCATGAGAACGAGCTGGGTGGCCAGCTGAATGACCCACAGAAGGTGAGTTGTAGACTGTGGCTGCAGGAAGGTCGATGACAAAGCGTAGTTTGAAGTGACACATTGATATATACAGCTGTGTGAAAAAGAAAGCACATCCTCTTTCAATTATCGTTTTACTTATCAGGATATAAAAATCATCCAGTCCTTGTCAGGTTCTAGAATTATTTAAATACAACCTCAGATTAACAACAACAGCACACGACACATGATTGCAAGAACAGCAGCAAATCTACAACAGAACATCTGAAAATGAAAAGAATCAAGGTGTCACAAAGTCCAGACCTCAACCCGACTAAAATGCTGTGGTGGGAGGTGTGCATAAACGAATGCCCGCAAAACCTCAATGAACTGAAGCAACGCTGTAAAGAAGAGTGGGCCAAAATTCCTCCAAAATGATGTGATAGACTGATAAAGTCACACAGAAAACAATTACTGCAACTTATTGTTGCTAAGCTACTGAATCATGGGGTGGACTTAGTTTTTCACTCACTGCTTCAGCATTTTGGCTGCGTTCCTGTTAAATAAATAATGACACGGTGTAATGTGTTGTGCTGTTGTTAATCTGAGGTTGGATTTAAATAATTTTAGAACCTGGTAAGGGCTGGATGATTTTTATGTCCTGATACATAAAACCTTAGAACTGACAGAGGGTGTACTTTCACTTTCACATGATTGTAACTGTATAGATCACTTGAGGAATTGAAGTGGTGAACTGAACGCCGTTCACCGAACAGTTCGGGATGACACACTCCACGTTAGACTAATACTGGACTGTCACTGTCCAATCAGATTCATGTTTTGCCTGCTTTTTACATGCACAACAACACGTTTTTCACCATGTCTATGTGTTGATTCACTTCTTCAGAATAAACATTTATATTATAGACAAACTTCTCAAACTTTGGAATTGTTCCTGAACATCATTTTACAAACTCTTACCGATCATAGTTTGAACCCGTTTGAAGAATGGTGACGTTATCCCCAGACTGCTGTTTTGTTAGAGTGACATTTTTAAAAGAGAGCGAAGGACAACCTCACAAACAGCAGACTGGGGATAACAGCTGACTCACATACATGTTTTAGGTATTGGAAGAGCCATTGTCTGCTTCCAGACATGTGAATTGCTGCAAGCTGAAGTAGACTGATGGGCATGTTCCAACTGCGGCTATCCGCTAGTTGGAAAACTAAGTCCAGGATAAAGAATAATTGTTTGTTTGACTGTCAGTGAGATTATGCAAAAACAACAGGCTGAATGTCATTAGAAATGGTGGGGAGCTGGGGTATCAGGAAATAAAGAATCCATTAATCCATATAGCGGATGGCTGCTCTCTCTGTGTTCCCTTCATGCTGTTCATATTTCTAAACAAAAGTGCAAAACTTTACAGAGTTCCAGTTTGTTATTTGTGCAGATATCTCACTTTATTTATGCTTAGATGACAATACATGACATTTGGATGTTTAGGTGATAAAGAGGCACAAAGTGAACAGTTCAAACAAAACAACTCAAATGCAGACGTGAGAAAAGATTCTTCCTATTTCATTAAATATATATATACTCATTTTGAATTTCATGCCAATTTTTAAAAATTATTAGTACAGGGGCTGCATCCAACGTGCTGCATCAGTTCTTTTACTTCTTTTAATAACACACTGTAAGTGTTTGGGAACTGAGGAGAGCAGTTACTGTAGTTTTAAAGTCAAATGTTTCCTATTCTTGATTTTGCTCAGAATATCAGCTGCTCAGCAGTTTGGGGGCTCCTTTGTTGTACTTGTGGTTTCATGAAGCTTCAGATCTTTTCAGTAGGTAACAGGCCTGGGTTGCAGGCAAGACAGTTTAACACCTGGACTCTTGCTACAGAGCCACACTGCTGGGATATGGGCATGATGTGGTTTGGTATTGTCTTTCTGAAATAAGCAAGACGTATTCTGGACACGTTGCTTCCAAACCTGTAGATATCGCTCGGATGTGCAAGTTACTCCTGCCATCTTAAATGAGCTCAGGTTCAGAGAAGGCAGCGGTATTTCTGTGTCTTCTTTCTGCTTTTTCTTTGCACAATTATATATTTGTGGATGCAGCGATGAACTGTGTTCACTAACACACTTCCTGAGCACACTCAGTTATTTCCACAACAGAATCATGTCTGTTTGCTGACAGAGGGCCCAAAGATCATGACCGTTCAGTATTGGTTTGCATCCTTGTTCCTTGTGCACACAGATTTCCACAGATTCTCAGAATCTTTTAATATCATGAAGCATAGAGGATGCAATCCAAAAGTTCTTTGCCATTTCACTGAGAAATGTTCTTAAATTGTTGAACTACTTGCCCATATGGTTTTTCACAGAGTGATGAACTCCTCTCCATCTTTTCTTCAGAAACACTCTGGGATGGTTTATTTTGTTGTTGTTGTTACTTAAGTAAAGGATCTGAATAATTCTTCAGCTGGATTTCCTTGAGCAGCGCATCCTCACCGCACCTCAAGGAGTCTCTTGATAAATTCATTCACATCTGACCAAGACAAAGAACGGAGGGAGGAATTTTCTAAACAGTGGAAAAATGTTCACCTCCCTGTGAACCGCCACAGAAAACTAAAAATTATATATCTCCAACTCCAATTTAATCATGAGCCTGGAGGGGATGAATGTTAATCGCTTCACCTCCTCCAACATCACATTTAAATCCCAGCCACTTCAGCGACACGTCTTCCTCCCCAAAGATCCGCTGACAGTATGGAGGACTGAATTCAAAATAACAAAAAGCTACACAAGTTTGTATTCTCACTTAATCAAAGCCTGAAGGCAGGAATTCTGTTAGCTCTTGATGTATTCAGTAAAAAAGAACTTTTCCACCTTTCTGACAAAGAGGGAAGTCCTAGCAAAAGTGGCCTACAAATTAGAGCCTGAGGAGATAAAAAAAACAACACCACAGGTATATTTAACAGCACAGGTACTCCTATTATGCATGAAGAGGCTGTTTCACCTTCTTTGCCAATTAACAGTTGTTATAAACCTCCTGGGGGAAGCTGTACAGCTACAGGCTGTGTTTAAATTCATATTAGCCACATTAGCTAATGTGCATCCATTTTTCATGGATGGAACCTCAGGGCTGTTTCTCCCCTCGCCGAGTCTTCGACTCCTTGAAATGAGACACAATTCTTAAAGTGCAGAATAATGTTCTCCATGTGTGCTTAGTCAATATTTTAGTTTGGAGGGAGGCACTCAGCAGCACACAGGTCATGCTGGCGACAGAGCTCACGTCTGTGTTCAGACATTTTGCCAGAGCTCTTATGCAGATCAGCTCATAATTACACCAACAGCAGAGCGACCTCAAAGCCCTCAAACACAAATGAAACAAAAAAATGTGAAAAAGCTTTCCCCAAATATAGGGAGTCATGTGACCTCTTGTTATTTTTGTTCAGGTTTGGTTGATTTCAGTCAACTTAAAGGACTTGGATGAACTCTAGATTTACGGATTCGAGTTTGACAAGACAGAGTCCAGCAGCATAAAGGTTTTTACACAGTAAGCCCTGAAAAGAGTCAAACACAGAAGACGATCAACATATAGTTTAGAGTATGATTCTAAAAAAAGGAGATCAGTTTCTGCTTGTGGGAACTACGTCGGCTTCAAAGTCTCTAAGCTCCCATTAACTGCCAGGAATCAGTTCAGTCTGTGGTTGTTCACAGAGCCAAAAACCTGTTTTTTCATGCAGTGGAAATGTGGTGGATAAGAAATTTGATTCCTTTCTGAGTTGTGTAATTCTCTTTCTTATATCTCATAATTTTGTTGCTGCTTTGACTGTTGTTTGAACAATGTTGCTGTAGGGAATATACAGTGGGAATGTAAAGAGCAGAAATGAGTAGTAAGGGTTTTGCCTGGGTTGATTGTGCGCTGACCTATTGGTAATGCCTTAGGGCTCCAGTGGGGGGAATCGCGCTTGTCTTTCATCACTCAGTACAGACGAGTGAAGGTGAGAGCTGCATGCCGACCTCTTCATTCATCTCCTCTTACTATTTCCCCTGTTTAAGGTAATTACTGTACACAAAAAACCATTAAACTTAGCAACGCGTTACTGTTAATTGTTACTCCACCATGGTTGTTCACTGTAAGAGAAAGAGGTGAATTTTGGACTCTTTATTTTGCTAAGAAGTTTCAGACGAACTCCGTCACTGTGTAAGCTAGCTTTTGCTATTGTCTCACTATATTGTTGTTTATTCTACCGTTGTTTGCATTTAAGTTAGCCACCGAAAGCTGTACACTGCTTAAATTATTATATCATTACTGTGAGAAGTCAGTTAACGTGTCAGCTAAAATGCATGAGTTAAAAGAAAAATTTGTTTCATGTTATGGTTCATGTTATGCACTGGCTAAAATATTTGCATCGGTTAGAAAAAAAGAATAACTTAGTTTGGAAACTACTTCTGAGACTTGAGTGTATTAATGGAGAGAAAAATGTGGATTTGGTTGTACTTTGTGTAACTGACACTCAATACAGACAAGTGAAGGCAAGAGCTGCATGTTGACCTCTTCATTCATCTCCTCTTACTATTTCCCCTGTTTAAGGGCACAACAGAAACAAATGGGTGCTGAATGCAGGAAACCATAAAACAGGGGGGAGAGCTGACCTTCAGTGTTTGTGAGGGCTAACAGGGTGGCCACTTCACACCTTTTAGGGGCCAATACTACAAGGCAAGCTTAACCTCACTTAACGCATCATCATCAAAGAGGCTTCGCAGTCACATGAAGGTGGTTAAGAACTCGATAAGTCGACCAATTTAGCTCTGAGGGCATTCACCCAAAAAGAGCTGAGCTTGCATCATACCAAAAAACAACACAACTTCTGTGTGTGCACTGAGGCCTGAGGGATCTTCCAGGAACAGTGGTGCTACGTTCCAGAGAACTGATTGGTCAGTCAGTGGTGGTTTTTACCTTTGAAAATAATGGCTCCAGTGTTCCAGCTGTTTAACAGTGAGCTCATTAACCATCACAGCATCCTGTTTATTGTATATTCAGTTTCACTTAATCCTCTGGCACGCTGAGCTGCTGCAGCTACACAAACCAATGAGTATTGCAGTCCTAGCATGGAGGTCTGTGATGTACTTCTTGATCTACTCCCACAAAATCTAGATTTTGCTGAATGGAAAAATTAATCTCCAAAAGTGCTTTGAATAACAGGTATGAAATCAGGCTTCTGCAGGGGTTTGCACTTTGTTTTATTTCCTTGACACAGACAATCAGTGTGAAGAATGTGACTGATTTTTTCCTGCATTTCTTCTCTTCTCATTATGTTTAGAAAGCTGAATTGTGTAGAATTAACTGCACCACAAAACCATGTTTAAAAACCATAACTATTTAGGACCAACTCCTTAGAAAGATATGGTGTAAAACTCTTGTTGGACATCATGTAATTGTGGATGTTTTTTTAAGTAGTGCTTAAATCCAACAACACAAATAATCCATATCTGCAGCTGAACTGTGGGCAGGCTCTGACATTGCCAGTGGTTACTAACCTTGGCAAGTAAAAAGGAGATGCTCCCTGCCTGGGTTGTAAGCACATGGATGGAAGCTGCGTCTTTATGACAGATGTTGTGTTGTCTCGTTGAGGAAGCGATCCCTCAGAGGCAGCATCTCGCCTCCTGGAGCTACGAGAGGAAGAAAAGTCCCTCCAGCTTCACGCAGACACTCTTCATGAGTCCCAGCCACTCGCTTTCTGTCAGGACTTAAATGGAAATAAAACTCCAGCTTTATTATTGTGAGGTGATACCTCACAAGAGAAGACTTTATTTTAATCTTTGACCTTTTGTTTGTGATAGTTTCAAATGCAAGACTCCTGAAGTTGAAAATAGTTTAAGGCCTTTTTAAAACCTTTTCAAAATATTTTAGGACCTCAGCACCACTTCGAGCTGTAGTGCTTACACTGTCAACAAGCCAAAACTGCAAAACTAAGTCGTCTTAGTTTAAGATGACTTCTACGGCCCACTGTATCAACACAGCAGAATTCAGCTCGGAGGATAAACAAAGCTCCAAAGAACGGACTGAGTGATTAAACAGGGTTTATCATGGTTCCGATTCAGTGTCTGTCAACCACTCGTCCAACGTAACCTCAGCAAATACACTCCAAACTCAATTAATCAATCTGATATATTACAAAGAAAAGACAAACAATTAAATGATTATCAAATAGACACGATTTGGAGCTTTGGAGATCAAAGTTCAACCAACAGGTTGCCACACTGTAAACCAGGCAATAAGAACACCACATGAAATGATGAACCTTACACTGGCCAAGACAACATGTTGTTTCTAATGCCATCTTTCAATAAAGTTGAGGGAAACAAAAACTCAAGAATCAAAAAGATAAAACTGACATGAGAAAACATACACTCATCGGCCACTTTGTTAAGTACACCTGTTCAACTGCTCGTTAACACAAATATCTAATCAGCCAATCACATGGCAGCAAGTCAATGCATTTAGGCATGTAGACATGGTCAAGACAACCTGCTGAAGAAGAAAGGAGATTTAAGTGACTTTGATCTTGGCATGGTTGTTGGTGCCAGACAGGCTAGTCTGAGTATTTCAGAAACTGCTGATCTGCTGGGATTTTCTTGAACATGACAATGAGTTCACTGCACTCAGATGGCCTCCACAGTCAGCAGATCTCAATTCAACAGAGCACCTTTGGGATGTGGTGGAAAAAGAGAATTGCATCATGGATGTTCAGCTGACAAATCTGCAGCAATTGTGTGATGCTGTCATGTCAATATGGACCAAAATCTCTGAGGAATGTGTCCAGCACCTTGTTGAATCTATGACACCAAGATTTAAGGCAGTTCTGCAGGCAAAAGGGGGTTCAACCCAGTACTAGCAAGGTGTACCTAATAAAGTGGTGGATGAATGTAGATGTCCATTAGGGACAACTAGGCGATTACTTTTTGATTAACTGGAATAAAAAAATCTGACTCACTCACTAGTTTAAAAGAAAACAGTCAAAACTGAGTCCAGTCTAATGGACGAGGTTAAACATTACAGTGTTACATTACATCACAGAGAGAGACGTGCTGCCAGCTAGTGGCGAGTGGCTGCATAACACCTTAGAGCCAACGGTTAACTGGTGCCGTACAATAATAAAATAGATGTCAATAATTTACCAAACTGGTGTTTCTCTTGCCATCCAGTGCTTGCAGAAACATTTAATCATCTCGTTAACTGGTCGCACACATCCCTGCTCTTCAGACTCAAACTGACACAGTTCCTTCGTTTGATAAACTTTGATCACTGAGGTACTGCTGTGTGGTTTTATTTAATCCTCACTGACGTCTACTCTGTCTGAAAGGAGCTTCACTGACTAACTGAGGCGAGATATAAATATACATTTTCATGTCAGCTAAGCAGAAAAATTCATTGATTTTATTGATTGGCCCCGCCCTCTGGGACATCAGTGTCACCAGGAGTCTGATCAGTCATTACAGATGCCAATATATAGTTGTGTGATTGAAACAGCTGCCTGCGGTGATAATGGTTCCTAACAGATTACAGTAATAAGAATCAGCGTATTAAAAATGAGCAGCAGAAAAATGTTTCTGTGTGATTTGGCATTTAGATTGTTCCTTCTTTTATTTGTAACTCTACATGTATTACACAAACAAGCAGCAAGATCAGCAGAAAGCCAAAGACAAACAGAGAAACTCCAGAATAAAAAAAATGATTAGCCTGAACACTGGAAAACCATGTCAGGTGGATGTGTGTTCATCTTCCCTGCAACCATTTGTTGTTAAATAATGAAAATACTAATACTGTACTTCCTGTCTGCTGCGTGGGGACCCATTAAAGTGTCACAGGTAACAACAGATGAAAACAATAAGGACTGCTGCACAAAATTACAATAAAGAAAACGGCAGATATGCTGCTCCATGGTGCAGTGGGGGTTTCCTGTCAGCTTTTAACCAATTAATTATTTTTAAATGACCCACTGATCTTAATTCAGACCTCAAACTGACCAACAGATTTTCTTTCTCAGAACAAATAAAAGAGCAAATAAAGTCATAAAACTCCCTAAGAGAGATCAAACTTAACGCTAACATCTCTTTCAACCCAGCATCTTCAAATTGATTGGTTCCTCCAACTTACACAGGAAGACAGCACTCTGTGTGTGTGAGTGTGTGTGTGTGGATTGGAGCTCTCTATCCAGGAAGTGGAATTCATCATGGAGAAGAGTGCTGACTGGGCATTAGGGCAGCCTGCAGGGGGTTTCCCCTCCCGCACAGATGAGCTGATAGAGCCCATTTGTCATGCAAGGAGGGCTGCTTGCTCCACCAAACACTGAATGAATGCAGGCGAGCTCCGAGGATCTCAGCCAGAGGAAACTCCGTGGTCTCTCAGGCCCATCAGGGGAAATTCAGTGTAGGATCAGGTGCATTTTACCAGGAGGGGTGGGAGCTTTTCTTCATATTTTTATGCAGAGGATGAAACTTCTCTGGTCACTAACATCTCTGAAGTTGCGTTTAAATCATGAAAAAGCGAGGCCGTGTTTACACGGCAGACTCTGCACACAGCTAATGCCACAGAAAATATTCATCTGCTGGCTTGGCATGTGTTGTATAACACTTTGTTTGACGTTAGTAGTGAACACTCAAACATCTTGGATTTGAGGCTGATATCACAAAACGTAGGATCAGCAAAGTCTCTGGATGCTCCTGATCAGTTTTAGGATGTCTGGTGTGGTAGTTTCTGACAAGAGAGCAGAGCAAAGATGCACAGGAACTGAAGTTTTCAAGATAATCATAAGAATGTACAGAATCATTTTTAACCTTGTTTACGTGAAGCAATAAATGATTAGCTTGTCTTAATTAGTGGACATAATTCAGTTCAACTCAATTCAGTTTTATTTACACAGTGCCAATTCATGACAACAGTCACCTCAAGTTTCTTTATACAGTAAGGTAAAGACCCTGCAATATTAGAGAGAAAACCCCATTAATCCCCGGTGAGAGAAAAGAGAAGAGAAAAAAGAAGATCATAGAGAGATAAAGGCAAAACACAAACTATGAGAGAGCAAAGACAAAGGTTAGTGACATGCAGAAGTGGTGTACAAACATCTGGGGAGTGAAAAGAGGGAAGTGGAGAAGAAGTGCTCAGTGCATCATGGGAAGTCCCCCAGCAGCCTGAGCCTATAGCAGTGTACCATACCATACCATACCAACTTTATTTATAAAGCACTTTAAAACAGCCACCGCAGATACAAAGTGCTGAACACAAAAATAAAATTAATAGAAAAATAAATACAAAAAAACACAAATAGGATCAGTGTCTCAGACTGGGTCAAAGGCCAGAGAAAATAAGTGTGCCTTAAGATGAGTTTTAAAGTGGACAATGTAGGTGACTGTCTAATGTGCAAAGGCAGGTTGTTCCACAACCTAGGAGCAGCAATAGAAAATGCTCTATCCCCCCTGAGCTTCCGCCTAGATTTCTGTATATGTAGGAGCAACTGGTCAGATGCTCTAAGAGCTCGAAAGGAGTGTAGGTGTAAAGCAGCTCAGAGAGGTAAGGCGGGGCAAGACCATGTAAAGACTTAAAAACAAATACCGGGACTTTTGAAATGGACTCTAAAAAGGACAGACAACCAGTGGAGCGAAGCCAAAACAGGTGTAATATGTTCTTTTTTAAGCGTTCCGGTCAAAAGACGCGCAGCGCCGTTTTGCACCAACTGGAGACGAGAGAGGGAAGACTGGCTAACGGCAACATAAAGTGTGTTGCAGTAATCCAGCCGGGATGTAATAAAGGTATGTGTTACTGTCTCCAAGTGCCACCTAGAAAGGATAGGTTTCACCTTCGCCAGTTTCCTTAAATGAAAAAAAGCTAGACTTCACTACCGAGATATTAGGATATCGTGGTCGAGTCTGCGGTTAGATCAAGCAGAACAAGAATCACATAGTCACCAGAATCAGATGCCAGGAGAATATCATTAAAGACCCTTAACAATGCTGACTCTGTACTATGTTTTAAATCCAGACTGAAAAACCTCCAGAATATCATGCTTTTCCAAAAAAGATTTCAGCTGAATAGAAACAATCTTTTCTAAAATTTTTGAAAGAAAAGGGAGCTTAGTGTGACTCAGTGTAACTAAGGAGTGGTTCAGGGTCACCTGATTTTAGCAGTTTAACTGTTGTCTAAAAGAAATAGTCATGCTGCTTAGGACCCTGGAGAAAAATATTTATGGATAGTATGTTAAATTCGTTAATTTTATTTGCTTATTACATGGATAAAACTATATAACTTAATCATGCACAGCTGACTATGGGCAAGAAAGAGATACTTAAAATCAACCACCTTTCATATTTGCCAAATGTGCCCCTTCTCTGAATCTGCAGCCCAGCTGGTTGCAACATTTAGTTTTTGGACCGGTCCCACGAGAGGAGCCATGTGCCTGGAAAGGATTTCTTTACTCCTCATCGAATAATCACACATATTCTAACTTATTATCTTTTCTGTTTTTCACAGTGTCCACAGTTTGCTGGAGTACAAAGTGCCCCATAGGAGGAGATTAAAGTCATGTTAAAGTAATATCAAATGAACTACATGCATTCTACATGAGCTCCATCACTGGCAGCTCACAGAAAGATAAAATATTCCTGTGATACCCAATCAGAAACAGCCCAACACAACATGGCTGCTCTGCATTAATCAGTCTCTGATTAGACAGCTGGACTGACAGCCAACAGGGGTCGGGGGTCGTGAGGTCCAGAGATGGGAAACACTATCTTTGATAATATTTAATCACCAGGAACTCTCAGTGATGCTGATGTGTTTGGGTCCTTAATGTCGTGGGAAATTACATGATTAAAATTCAGCTCAGCGGCTTGAATCTCCCACTTCATTTGCTTCAGACCTGGATGGCTGCTCTGTCTCATGTCTGGGGATGTGGCGTAATTATTACACGGCCACTCTGGTTTATTCGGTATAATTGCTTCCCACTGTTTTCCTTCCATAAAGTGGCTGCTTGAACACAGCAGCACTAACACAGGGCTCTCTCTGAGACACATGGAAACAAAGCAGAGACAGGGATGATGTCCAAATAAGCACTTAGTGTCTGTAACCAGACAAGGTCATTTTGACTGTAGGATTCTGGAAAATTTTTTGCCATTCAGAATGAACATGTTTTGATTCAGGCTTGATTGTGTAAAGAGACAGTCAGAAATGAAGAAAGGTCATTTTAACCCTCAGCAGCAGATCAAGGCATTTTCCATTAAAAAGGAACAGACTCTGTTCGTTTCTCACTCTGTATTTTTATTCTGGGACTTCAGCAGAGCAGCTCTGCATTATTCACATTTAAAAAAAAAAAAAATCCTTATCTCATACATTTTTTCCACCAACTGGTTTGAAACCAATTATTGTATAGCATTAGCAGAAGTTGGGTAATTTCCATCTGAAGAAAATGGCCAGAATCCATGGACTGCATCAGCCAATCATTAGTGAATTTCTTGCGGTAGCCCCTTCCGTAGCCACTAAAGTCAACCATTAGAGACCACAATTTTGTGGTGGCTTGCTGGTACCAGCACTCCTTCTATTGGTGGTAATGTGGGGAACCAGTTCTAAATTGGGCATCTACACCACATTAAACTAAGTTTTATGGTCATCTCATTGGTTGTTGCACATGTCAGCTATACATGGATTTGATTTAGTCAAAATCGTATAAAAAAAATAGATCTAAGTGTAGAAAATGTGGAGGATTAACCTATCCTGGAAATACCAATTAACTGCAGGACAATGGTCTAAGCCAATAAATACAGAGAGAAGAAAATGAGCAATAGCAGAAGGTTCAGAGGGTTAATACTGCTGAGATCACAAATCTGGTAGTTTACACAATTACCGTATTGTGGACAGGCATCTTAATCACCTGCAGTCTTTTCACCATTCAGATGAGATGAGATGGAACCTGAGCGATCCCCGTAGGGAAATTAGGCCGTTGCAGTAGCAGGAGTAATAGGATTCAGCAGGGCAAAACGACAAATAGAATACAGGCTCACAAACAGGGTATTAAAAAAGCAATAAGAGGAAGAGACAGTGCATTTAAAAACAATTTGGCCCCTGGAAAAACAGAGGAAATGCAGCTGAAAAAAAGCAGCTGTTGCCAATCGCTTTTCAGAGATGTAGGGCAGCTTTAGAGGGGTGCTCTGCTGCGGTGTGAGTGACGCTGTGTGGCGGGGTCGCAGGGTTACCCTCAGCAAGCGAATCAATTACTTCAGCTCCCAGTCAAACAAGAAAGTAAAATCTAACTCCAAAGTTTTCTTCTGCTTCTGCAGGGGTTCAGTCACCCATCCTTTACTTCAGACAGAAACATAAAACATGACAAGCTCCATTAGGTGACATCCAAATTCTTTAAGTTCTTCGAAAGGAAAAATGTTGATTGACTCTCAGGGAGTGTCAGGATAAGCTACCTCATAGGGTTTAAACAAGATGGCAGCACTGAATGCTGAACTACAATCTCTAAAAAGACATTTTCATGCAAGTAGTAGAAGGTAGCATGAAGTGCAGGAGAAAGGAAACACCTGAGAAGCATTTATTTATATCTATTAATACACCCTTTATAAAAGATGGACATAGCATCTGTGGCACCAACCACTAGTTTGGAAAGTCCTGTTTTAAAAGCCTCAAGTCTGGCAAATTTGGCCTTTGCCATCTTGGTGTTTTTGAGGGTCGAGTGTTAAGTTAAGCTACAAAACATCCAAATAAAATCCTAGAATTTCTTGGACGGTCTGTTAGTCCAATTAACTGCACAGCAGCCATATTATTGGTCAGATAATTGCATTAAAAATGCTCCAAAAGGCTCCAACAGCATAAACACGGTCTAGAGGTCCAGTTCAGGGACTCCAATTAGCTGAGGTGAAGCCTAGCAGACAGCTAGCAGCTACAGCCGCCTGTGTCGCCATCCACCTGTCAGTCAGTGTTATTATCCATTTGGATATTAACTTATGTAAATGGATAAGTTATTAAGTTATTTTAAAAACTGTTATGAAGGGGGAAATTAGCTATAGAGACCAAAACAGTTTTTGTATCAGGCTGTAAACATGTTTATTTCTGCTGTAAAGTTGGACATTTTAACATGGGAGTCTATGGGGACTGACTCACTGCTGGAGCCTCTAGTGGATCTTAGAGGAACTGCAGTTACAGGGAACATATTGTTTTTTTCAGCCCAGGTGTTTGCCGTTTGCTCCAGGTTCATTCAAAGCAAGCAAGTCTTGCCACTCTGCAGCCATCTTGGAAACAGCCCTGGGCACTTATTTGGGCATCTGTTAATAGTCACCAGGACATAGAAACTGCATGTACAGAACCACCTGATAGGAAACACTTGCAAAGTTTGGTAAATGTGCCACATGTGCCCTCTCATGTGAGAGGTCTGACTCCTCCCACATGAGAACCTGAACAAATGCCATAATAATTCAAGTTAGGAAGAGAAAAAATAAGTACACTTACTTGTATATTTATTAAGATAAGTGGGGAATGTCCTGTCCTTGGTGCAACAACATGATTGGCTCATATGGTTCCTGGCTCAGCAGTTGACTGGCTTTTTGGGGGGCAGGGGTGGGGCAATCGCCATTTTTAGCATTTCAGAATTCTTCCACTGATTTGTTTTCAGGTTTCACTGAGTGCCATGTTTCTGCCTTTCAGTGTCTGTAGCTCATTCCGCCTCTCACCCAAAGAATGGTGGGATGGGAGTCAAGACCACAATCCAAAAGCTTTTCCCACAGATCCATATTCAAAAAGGGACATCCAGAAAACAGGTCAGTGGCAACCGGCATTATTGATTTTAACTGTTTCATCAGTTTGATAAATTAAGTCATCCTTTTAGTTGGGATCAATGTGTCAATTTATACCCACAGCACAGGTGATCAATGTGTTGCTTTGCTGTGAAGTGAATCCACATCAGTTAGCAAGGGTTGAATCTTTGCCAATCAGTTTGATTCCATTTCTTTTTGTTGCAATTCTGCTCCCAATCAATTCTTGATTATTGATTCTTTAAGCAGAAAGGAGCACTGTTTTTGCCTGTTATTGTAGCTCACTGAATGTGAACCACTTCTGACTGAAACAGAGTGGGGATCCAACCTTAACAACCAATGGAGACACGTCTATTTCTGAAAGTACACTAACACTGTAGAGTTATTAAACTACTGGTTATTTTGGATCATGTAGCCACAAATAAACTGAATTTTTAGCATTTATTCTTCAAGCAGTGTGACTTAATTTTCCCTAAAAATGACATTGGTCCAAACACCGGTGTGACACCTCCCAAACAGACAAGTGAAGCTTTAATGTTCAGCACCAAATCTCAAACCTCTGCCACCTGCAGGCAGTTTGAAGGACAGTCAAACAAACAACAAAAAAAAGCTGTAAAATCTTTTATAAGATTTAACATCAAACGAATGCTCATCACAGAACAACACTCCCTCCCCGAGGCTGCCCGTTGCTCGGCTCATTCCAAAGCAAACAAACACATAAATCCACAGTTTTATGAGCTGGAACAGAAAAGGTCATTTAACAAACAGTCCAAGAAATGATGACTGCTCCCAGCGAGCACAGCTGTAGGTAAGACAACATTATCACCTCTGACACTTCACCAACAGTCCTGAACTCATAATTGGACTTGGACTACACTGCTGTCTAGTGTTTGTATCATGCAGGACTCGTTCATCATCAGCTGCTCTGTTTGATGAAGTCGAGTAATGAGATATCAATATGAACACAGGGAAGGAGAGCAGCGGCTGCAGAGGCCAGAATTACTTTCCCATTAATAAACATCATTTCCTAGAAGAGGATAAACAATGGATTAGCTTTGTTTGCTCTGTAGAGGCGTTGATTATACCACTGCTGATTAAAGTAACCGGCTGGCTGCAACACTGAGTGTGCTGTATGTTAACAAAGAGACGTGTGGAGGTGAGCGAAAGCCCAGGGGAATGTGGAACATGTTAAAAAGATAATTAAAGGGGAAGCATTTCCTGTCCTTTCCAACTTTTTTCTTCCCTTCATCTCTTCTGAATTCTTTCCACCAAGTGTTAAAACACAACAGACTGCCACCATGTCTAGCAGATGGCTCAGTGTGGTACAGTTGGCTCCCAGAAGCTCTCAAGTGGAGGCTGGATGGTAAAATGTGACAAAAATGGATGCAGCATGGATGTTCCCAGGGACTAATTTACTAGTCATTTAATAGGAGAAAAAAAAATCGGACTAACTGATAAGTTTAAAATTGAGAAAACTGTCCAGTTTGAGCCCAATCTAAATGAAAGGTTAAACACCGTCTATACAAATAGACCAGCTTGGAGCTTATGTCATGTAACTAGTCGTGCACACATTCAGATGGCAGCAAAACAGGAAACAAGTGAAAGAAAATTGTCTTTGTGCCGATGGACATCAGAATAGAAACACTGGTAGTTAATAAAGATAAATTAACAATGTAAAAAAACTGCAAAGCTGCACCTTCAGTACACTTTTTCATTGGCCTGTTAGCAGAAGTATGAAAACAAACCACTTTATCTTTAACATCACTCAGTATTACTGCAACATTTAGTGAATGAATGACTCATGTGGTGATGTTTTATGTGTGATATGTTGTTTCTTTTCTACTGCAATTGAACACATACTGAGCTCAGCCTTTGGACCACATGATATCACCGTGGTTACAGCGGGATGACAGAGGAGGGCTTCCAGGGGGGCCTCCATAAAGCCACAATACCCACAAAACACATACAAAAAGGCCTGTATCGTTTGTGCATTGAAGAGCCACAGGAAAATGTTAATAACACTCTTCACTAATCAAATCATATGCTAAATGTGTTTGGCACACTGCACCATGAATATCACTGTGCACCCACAATGTTTTAGCTTGTAGAGTGTGGCTAACATTTGCAGTGCTAGCACCAGCAGCCATCTTTCTTTTCAGGCTTACGTCCAGACGTCTGTGCAGAATGTGGGTACACTTGGTACCTGTTGATGCTCCGGTCAACAGGTGATTATAGCGGTTTCTCTGAAACACTCGACATACAAAGGTTCATTTCCTACGTCAACGTACTGCAGAACCGGCTAGTGGTGAGTACCTGCACAACAGCTGCAAACTAACTGGAGTTGTACATTAATAATTATTTTGTTTATCCAAACAGTTTTTCCCATACCGTCTACCGAGGGCAGCAACATTTAAATGTCTGGTTGACTAGTCAGGCAGATCATTGATAGCCTTATTATGCCAGAAACATGAACTTTACCAGGCAAAGATTTCATGAAAATGGTGATAAATTGAGAGAACATTTGTCTTACTGTCAGGGGAAGGCAAATGTGCAGTCTTAAGCATTTGGCCTTCCTTTAGTTTGGACCGTAAAACTGCCATGGCCTCTTGGACTCCTTTTATAGTCAAGCTCCTGGGGGAATGTGCAAAGTGTGGTATGAAGGAGGTTTATGAGGTGTTTGGAAGACTGCTGATTTGAAGCCATCTGAGATTCTGTTAATATTTGCAGAGATCTTTTTCCACTGTTAACTTATTACAATTGTATTTTGGGTAGCAGATTAAGCACTACTATAAGTTAACTAAATACTTAACTGCTACTTAGTGGCTATAAAGAGAGGAGTCAAAGCTCCTATTAAGAGTCTTTCTGTGTCAGACAGTCGTGGTAAACAGGCCCAGAATTGTGTTTTTTTTTTCAGTTATATTTAATTTTTGATTGTTGTCTTTAAGTTGGAGTTTCCCAGTTATTTCTTTTTTTTATTTTTCTTTAGTTTTTCTTCAGTTTAGTCCAAACTGACCCACACTGTAAATATGATGAATTAATCTACAATTGTAAAGGAAAAACTGCTCCACAGTTTATCTTACTGGAGCAAAATCACAATCGACTGCAGCCATTTATGGTATTCAAGGTAAATGCACATATGACAATAAGATCATGAATGAGGTATCTCATCTGGATTGGAAGTGTCTCAGGATAACCCATGAAGAAGTGGAAAACACTGCTGAGGAGAAAGTTGTCTGGAATACCCTGCTTAGCCTGCTGCCACTGTGACCTGACTTCAGGTAAGTTGTAGAAAATGAGTGGCTGGACTTTGTCTTTAGTTCACTGCAATAAAATATTCGTCCTCACACTGTAAGAATGTAGTTCAGTCCATCTTCTGCTCCAAACCCAATATTTTTCCTATTTCAAATAATAAACATGACATATGTATGGATAATGACCAAAGGCAGTGAATTAGAGTGCCATTTCTGTCTTAAATTGAAGGCACATGGTTGTAGTTAGGGTTGAAATGAACTCTGTGGTTGTGGTGCGTCCTTGTGTATAACCCTAAAATGTGTTGTTTTAGCACAACTAAAATTGATTTAGCATGTCTGCAGATATCGCCACACTCCTCATCATTGGTTGTGACAGATAACTCCTTCTCCCAGGTGCCCTTAAGCCCCTGCAAAGGGGACAATGACCCAAAACACACCAGCAAGTCCACCTCTGAATGACTCAAAAAACCAAATGAAGTTTTGGAGTGGTCTAGTCAAAGTCTGGATATAAATCTGACTGAGATGCTTTGGCATGACCTTAAACAGACCGTTCATGCTCGAAAACCCTCCAGTGTGGCTGAATTAAAACAATTCTGCAAAGAAGTGTGGGCCAAAATTCCTCCACAGTGATGTAAAAGACTCATTGCCAGTTATCACAAACGCTTGATTGCACTTCTTGCTGCCAAGGGTGGACCAACCAGTTATTAAGTTTAGGGGGCAAATACTTTTTCACAGAGGGCCAAGTAGGTTTGGATATCTTTTTTCTCTTAATAAATGAAATCATCATTTAAAAACTGCATTTTGTGTTTACTTG
>VUQI01059876.1:0-16413 GCA_015106735.1 Paratilapia polleni
TTAAATAAAAGAATAAAAAAAAAAAAAAAAAAAAAAAAAAAAATATATATATATATATATATATATATATATATATACTCCTGGATTTGAGCTCCATTTTTAACAGTCTGTTTCAGTTTCTGTAGCTTAAAATTTAACTGGAACGGCTGCTGCACCCGCCCCTTTCAGGAAGATGTCTGTGAGTGACAGAGAGAAGCAGCCAATAGGAGCAGTGCAGTCAGTCAGTAGACTGCACTGCTGCCGATACAGACCTGAATGAGACACCATGGCTTCTAACTTTCTCTCTGAGTGATGACTTTACTTGTAAATGCAGCTGAATTCTTACCACAGTATGTGAACACAGAGTTTGTCAGACAGCGCTGCACTTACAAAAATCCAGATTTCAGCCGTGCAGAGCAGCGTGTCTCGAGAGTATTAGCAGTTTTTCCATGTAGGTCATGGGCCACATTTGAGTCAATGTTTCATAGTCATTCAGAAAATTCTGTCCATGAGAACAGACTTATTGAAAGCTAATAATTACATTAGCCACATTAGCCTTGCTATGCAAAAGCAGGGTTGTCCTGTTCCTATGGGGATATTGTCATCTGAATAATTTTTCAGATTTTCAGATTACAGAAAAACGTGAAAGTGTTACTATTTTACTTTTTTGATATTTTACTGGAGCTATCCATCCACCATGCCTGTCAAACCCCCACATTCGATACCCTCCACCTGACATGGGATTTTTTTTTTTTTTGCCCCCAACAGAAGCTGCTCTCTTGGCTTCACTTCCTTGTCACAAAGAGCTGTCTGACAACAGCTTAAGCCCCAAAAATACAACCTACAGTTAAACAGTTTTTTTTTTTTTTTTTGGTGATCAAAATATGTTTTGCTGCCGACTGTCCACCATAATATGTTCGTGTTAGCAGCACTGACCCAAGAAAAAGTGAGCAGTGAGTGGGCAGCAGGACTATGGGTGAATTTCAGCTAAGCTCCTATTGGTTACCTATTTTCTACATAGAAAGAGGGGAAGAGTCTTGCTGGCTTGTAATGCTGGGAGGCGGTCTTGTTGCCGGGGGCCTAGAAGACTGCTGGCAGTAAGCGACTTTCAACATCAAAAATCTTATAACACTATAATAACGCATTTTCACGACACAGGGCCTTTAAAATGACCATATATCTCCCAGCTTTATTATGACAGGGAACAAAAGTCCCCTTTCCGGGAGGTGAACCAGTTTACTGGGATGCCAAGCTTTCTTAAATTCAATGCGGTTGCATGGCTAGCAGGTTTCACCGATCACTGTAGCATTACAGTATTTATGTAATTGCAATACATGAACTGTCTCACAAATTATGCAGGGCTGCCATTTTGTTCACATCCTCCTAAAAACAAGTACAAACGCTGTGGTGCAGAGGACATACATCCAAAGCATTAGTTGTGCTGGAGAGTGTCACTCAAAAGAGGAGACGGATGGCCATGCAGCTCACTGACCCCTATCATATTGGGGTCAAAGCTGAACCATCTTATCCTCCAAACACAAAGCGGCTAAGTCTTAGAGGAGTCTGGCTGTTTGTCCTTCATGCCTCAGAGGAGGCTTCAACCTGCTGAAAAATAACAGGTGCTTAGCGTCTTGCTGCTCATTAAGTCCAGATGTTTTCTGTGATAACTGATGCAAGCAAATAATCCCTGTGTAGAAGTGTATATATATATATTTTTACTTTATATAGATATATTTAACATCAAATGACTTCTTTAGATGGCAAATGGGTAGCAGCCATTTGTAGATTTGTGAGAAATACTCCAAAAGTTTTCAAATTATAGACTTACAGACTCAGATTGCTTTTAGCAACTTTAGAAACTACTACAATAACATAGCAAAGAAAAATACTATCTTCCAAAATGGTACTTTTCATTGTAATAGTTACTTTGAAGAGTGAATCTGTCCAGTGACCTTTGGAGTATCAGCTGTAAAATACAAAATATTACCCTTCCTTTAAGAGAAATCCACAGCATCGTTTGAATTCAGCCTGTTCTTTTGGGACTTACATGTGATATACTGGACAGACTGGACCGTGGCAAAGAATTACTGAGCGCTGGGGTAGAGGAGAAGAAGGATGTGTTAGCAAATATTTTTTCTGTGCTTTTTTCTTCCACCATGTTTCTGTTTACCACGATGAAAGGATACATGTTTGGAGGGCATGGCTTGAAATTCTCCGCACAGGAGACCAGCCATTTTGAGGGAATGAATTATAGCTACTACTCTGGCAGTGGAACAAATGAAAGGAGTGATATGTATATCCTTATTTCCCGCTTTGGATTGTGGATGTGTTCATAGGCCACCACCTGCTCTGCCCATCCCCCTACTCATTATCGTGTTGAGTGAGACGAAGAGTTCAGGGAGAGGGTGCTGGCAAGGATTTGATTGGGTGGTTGTTCTGGCCCACACAAGTAAAATGAAACGACTGCTACTGTACACTGTACAATAGCTGAGAGGGCCGCGTTCGAAGTAGCCAGTGGAGACTAAGTGTTGCTGATTTAAGTTTGTTCCCGATTGTTAGAGGCTTTTGGGTTGTTAAACTTATTGGCTACATCTGCTTGACCTTCAGTGTTGAATTAGCTGTATTTTGGGATAACATACCATGCTAATGGCACTGCACACAGTTCACGCCCTTGTCTCTCATCCCACAGCAGACTGAGCTCACTCACAACAGCGCAGTCGCACACCAGAGAAATCAAGGGACAACAATGGGTGCAGCCATTTTCTTCTGCAGTCTTCTCTGTTGTGGCTCCCACCCTCCTCACATGACCCATCCATCAGTGGAAGACATGAAACCATGAATTCAGTGGTCTTGATGCGGATCTGTACAACTGGGCTCTGCTGTGGCCGACTGTGATGGATGAGCGGAGATAGTGAAGGGTGTGGATGATGCATGATTGTATGCGAGTGTGGGGACATGGGGGCAGGCCCAGAAATAGCCTATTTCAATCTCTCTCTGTGGACATGACCCCTCTCTCAGCTGTACTCAAGCTTCTCCAACACACGCCAAGTTTCCTCTTCTCTCCTGTCCACACACCGTTTCACTCGGATTCAGTTCCCGGTAGTTGGAAGAGTTTGGGCCAGATAAGATGACATCATTCTTCTCCTAAACTTTTGTTTGCAAGCTTGCTTCCTAACACATGAGTGCCGACTTTTTTATGATCTGCATTGGCCACATCTAAACTGTTCTATGCCTGTATTACTGGAGCCTGTATAAATGCTGTATGCTGTCCATTCACCCACTGCACTCGGCACATACACACGCCTACTTACACCTACTTACACACATCCACATATGTAAGCAGCTGCAGAGAGCCGTGGGAGCTCGCGATTTGAACATAAAGTTAGAAACCAAACTTTAAGCCCTTTACTTTGTGTAGTTGGCCTCCAGCCAGCAACTTACTTTGTACAGCACAGAACAGATGAGGTTGTCGTGATGTCACTGAAACAGAGGGCGTATGTTTTCCATTATCTAATCATAAAATATCAATCACAGTAGTGACCTCATGCTGGAAAACACCACTATTCCATAGAGTATAAGGTGAGGTATTTCCTTTAAAGGGGAGCAGACAAAGAAACTGCATTAAAGCAAACTTAGTTTTTTTCCATCTGTATGCAGCACATACTGACGCTCCCTTATGGACAGTGTCACTACACTCTAGGATGATGTCATAGGTGAGGATTTCAAACTGATTAAAACTAGAACTTTCCCCCAAATTTATGTCTGTGCCTCCAGTGATTCAGAATTGATCAATGGAGTTTTTCCTTCCCACTGTTGCCAAGTGCTTGCTCATAGGGGGTTGTCTGATTATTGGGGTTTTCTGTCTAATATTTTAGGGTATTTGTCAATCACAGTTGTCTGAAGGCGCTTTATATTCTAGGGTAAAGGTCAGCTGATTAAAGGGACACCAGTTTTACACTCAGGTCAGCTTTCTATGGAGTCTCTTTGAGAGGAAAAAAAAGAACTATGTGTAAATTTGTACACATGGCTTTGTAAACCATCCACACAAATTTCTGTGCAGGGATTTGCAATCTGTGCCCACACACTTATAAACCATGCACACAGATTTACAAATGACTTCTTTCTTCAGATGACTTCTATGCAAGCCTCATACTGAAAGGTTGGTTTTGGAATGAAGAGCAAAGTAAATACAATGTTACACCATGAAAGCTGTGAAATGCTAGATGCAAAACACAATACAATATTAAATCCATCCTTAAATTACTTGGCAGTTGAAATGCTGCGTCTCTCAAGAAAGAAGACATTTGGTAATCTGTATGCATGGACTGTGGTGTGGGTGGGAGTGAGGGGGTGGGGGGCTGAGGAAAAAAGACATTAAGTACAAATAAAATAGTGTGGTGTCATCACATGTATTTTGTCCTGCACCTGTATTTTTGTAGAAAACAGTGTCAAGCCAGGTTGTGGAATTTCAACCAATCTTTTACCTCATATCCATTGATGCAGTGCAGGTTCCAAGCTGGTTCTGCCTTGTTGCTTTTTGAGTAACAGCCTACATTTCAACAGTTTGAGAACTGAACACAATGTAGCGTTGCATAGCAGAAGTTGGGGTAACTTCCACTGAAAGGAAATCATGCTGGATAGAATCTTCATCTGCCAATCGTTGCTGAATTTCTTGTGGTAGCCCCTCCCATAGCCACTGAAGTCAGTGGTTCCAAGTTTGGGCCCAGCAATTTTGTGGTGCTATGCTAGTGCCAGGTTTTTGACCCCAGTCTTCTTTTGCTCTCTTTTGTTTCCCCTCACCCCCAACCGGTCACGGCAGATGGCTACCCCTCCCTGAGCCTGGTTCTGCCGGAGGTTTCTTCCTGTTAAAAGGGAGTTTTTCTTTCCCACTGTCGCCAAGTGCCTACTCATTGGGGATCGTCTGACTGTTGGGGTTTTCTCTCTAATATTGTAGTCTTTACCCCATAATATAAAGTGCCTTGAGGTGACTGTTGTTGTAATTTGGCACTATATGAATTGAATTGAATTGAATTGAATTTTGGTGGAAGAGTGTGGAAGTGGTTTTAGATTGGGCCCCGACTCTACTGAAAGATGTTATTGTATTGTAGGATCTGGTGTTGTTAGAGCTTGACTGGTACATAAGACTAAAAGTTATCATTTCTTGCCTGCTCTATTTCTTTTTTAATCAGATAACTGTCTCATATAACTTAATGGAAGTGCGTCCTGTAATACTCTACCTTTGCTGCTACATTTCTTGTTGGTCTAGCCACTTGTTAGTGGCCTTAACATGCAAGATTGAAACTTATTTGACAATACAGTGAAACTTAATTTCTTTAGCTTTGAATGTGCTTCTGAGGAAAAATGTATCAAGAAAGGCCTAGGCTCTGCTACCTGCAAGTGCTTAACCTCGTTAAATTTTGAGCTTGAGTCACTCCTCTGTGTCACCATGTTGCCAGCCCTTTTATTATAACCCTCTTTTGCTGAAGTCAGTACAGTGAATTTAGCTTAGCTTTGCAAGTTAAACCAAGTTTGATTGCCCTTTGCCAAAACAACCAAAACAAATTCCGGATTAGCCTTTAATTACTGCAAGCTATTTTGCAAATACACACTGTATACTTCATCTGCTAGCCAAGTGTAGGAAATAAATGTTCTAAGCCACCATTTTGTGGTAACAGAACATTATATAAGACTACTGTGATAATAATTACTTTACAGCCATTCGATTCATGTTGTATAGCTCCTAATTTGATGGTACACAGTGTCCATCAACACCACAGTGAAAAATCTCAGTCTGTAGATGTTCTCATCTGCCACAGAAATATTATGTCAAATCACTGCACAGTCTATTCACCACAACCAGATATACTGAGACTGGTTAAAAGTGTAATGTGACATGCTGTTTTTCACTTCCCATCTTTTGGTTGCCTCTGCTCCGCGAAGCCTTTTACCATTGGATTGTTTATGTATTTAATTTTACAGTATATTTGGAATACATTGTTAACTAGCATAAAGCTATTACGCTCACTTTCAGTTTGGACTCTAGTAGAGTAGCTTGCATAATTCACAGTGCAAAAAAATCCTTAATTAGCTGCCTTGGTGCAGCCCCTCAGCCTATGCTCCACCTCTCCTGCAAGTTTCATGTAATTCAGATTGGTAGTTCTTGTCTAATCATGCTGACAGAGATGTAATGGGCCACCAACATAACGGGGGAGACATGAGGTACTGAGCTTTGTTCTTTTTGGTCTTTTCATGAGATTTGTTGACGGTAACAAAAGGATAGGATATCACCAGGCTTATCCTGTAAAAGCCTTCAAGTTACAAAGATTATGTTTAACTTCAAACAACTACAGTCTTTGAGCACCAGTGAAAGGGATTTTACTGTCCCCACTGTTAAACAGTAAAATTCCAGGTGTATTTTAATTCAGCTCAAGCATCAGATCTTCCATTACTGCTGTCCTAAATTATGTTCTTTTATTCCAATAGGTCTTACAGAAGTCCCATTAGTGCCTAGAGTTACAGTTTGTGAGAAAGAAGCCTTACTTGTCTTACAGCTTTCTAGAACCCAGTACATAAAGCAAATCAGTCTGTAATTTAGTGGCTTATTTCTCTGTACTGGATGTGTTTACTGTCTTTTTTTTTTTTTAAAGATTGCCAGAGGGATTGGTGGGAACTTTTGGTCAGAGCATGATGTAATGTAAAAGTTTTCCAGAAGGCTGTTTCTTATTTTGTGGATATCAGTGGCACATTACAAAAGATCTCCACATTTAAAATCAGTGTTTACATTTTAGAGAAGCATGCCATATGGCAACAACATGACATGAATATATTCAGCACAGAGATTTCCAACAAAGAATTTTCAGCTCAATTTGTAGTGTGAATAATTACTTAGAAAATCTGCTGATGTGATGACAGTAATTATGGGTGATATTTTATGTGTGGCATGCTAAGAGTCTAAATAAATCAAAGGATTTGGACAAGCTAATGCAGAGGTGGATTCTCTGTCAACTAGAGAGACATGTTGAAACTTTCTTAGTTCAGGATCAAGATAGAAGACCTAAGAGTCACTGGTCTCGTGGGGTAAGCTGAAGGCTGAGATGTTTGCTCTCTGGGGCACTGACACATTTCTCTCCCCTGCTGCCAACAGGAGGCCGAGCTTACTCTGTGACTCAAAAGTGGAGCTTTTCTTACAAAAGATGAGGGAGGGCACAAGCTGATGCACACAATTGAGGAAGTGAAAAGGGTGGAGGAAAGAAAATTGAACATTCAGATAGTTTCATGTCCTCTTTATGGTGTCTCGCCAGTGACAAAAGTTGTACTAACACATTATGATCTCTGCCTTAGAACAAACAAGCCTACTGACCTGGGAGCAGCAGTGTCAATCTGTGAAAACCTTTATAGAAGCATTGATGTTTAACTGATGACTATTGTAGCAAGCAAAGCAGAAGGACCGCCTCAGCATTTAATGCAGGAACGACAAAGACTCAGGGCAATGTATCTTCTAAGGATGTGTTACATCACTAAAGATGGCCTAGTTTATAGGGTTCTTTTTTTTTTTTTTTTTTTCAAGGAATGAGGTTGCTCGTTCAAAAAAATACAATAAGTCAGGCTAAGGTGAAATTACTGAAGTCACAGTTGTGTGTGGGTGTGATTAAGTTTTGCACACATACTGGTTCCTGGAATTTTGTCCTTGTTGTTTGTATCCTGGCTGCCTATGAAAGTTCAATTCATACACAAGAATTAATCCTTCTACCATTTCCTCCAGCATACTTACCATTTAAAAAAAGTGATGGGGAAACAGAAGTAATTAGGCTTAATAGGAAATAACACCTACTGTTTAGGCACAGATTCATTTTCAAATGGCTGGGCTTTTTAGATTGTCCAATGCAGCGTATATCCAGAAAGCTTAATGCATCTATTTTATATAATGAATAGTATCCGTTATCATTTTGAAATATTGTTAATAATGTTCTGTGATACATGTGCTGACATAAAACATAAAATTCTGCAAACAGCTAAGTGCTTGTACTCGCAGGCTTCAGTCTGTCACTTTGTCACTTCAAGAATGACAGGCAGGTGCAGCAAAACACCAAAAGATGCCAAGTGAGCTTCTGTTCAAAGAGAAATCTTTAATAGTCTGTTACTTTTTTTCCAGAAATGTTTCAGTCATTATTATTGGTCATATACTATAACTGTTATAAAAGTAAGAGGGTAAGAGTGCGCTGGGTGTGAAATTTTGTTTGTTTTTCTTGTTGCTGTTTATTTCTGTTTTTGTGCTTGGAAAACAAGAACAACAAAAATCTTCATTAGAAATAAGTAGAGCTGCAGGCTGCAATTGATCTGGCGAGTATGCGTGTTATCTCTAGATTAACACTTTACTTAATAGCCTTTTCAGCCTAATTCAAAATAGAGATAAAAAGATTTGCAGCAGATTAAATTCATTTAACCTTGTTGTTTTAAACTGGAATCATAACAACAGACTCTGAGCCATTTGTTTTCCATTTAGATGAGAGAGGATGCTTCACATCTAGCTTGGTCCATGTTCAGCTGCTGCTACTGACAGATGCTGAAGTTATAAAAAGCTGTTGCTTGTTATAAAACTTTTATTCGACCAATGATATTTAAATATACCAATTCTGATATGTTCAGAGTGAAAGCCTAAAGCATGGAAAATGAAAGTTGGTCGAATATGGTAAATGGACTGGTCTTTATATAATGCTGTTCTACTCAAATTGAACACTCACACTTTTTACTACAATCCTAATTCACCCATTCACACAGCGCTTTTATTCTATGCCTAAACGCTTTGTCTAACATTCATGCACACACTCACACTCTAATGAATGCAGTGGAGGTAACTTGGGGTTCAGTATCTTGCCCAAGAATACTTACACATGCAGATTGTTGGAGCCAAGGATTGACCTTTAGTAGACAACCTGCTCTATCTCCTGAGCCAGAGCTGCCTCATATGCAAACACATCTCACTGTTTTTAGATGATATTGCTTGTTGGTTGATGAACTGTGATATGCAGATTTCTGCAAAGTTTATTATCTGCTTTTTGTCCATGTGTTTTAACAAAATCCAGCCACACCTGTGATTTCTTTGACATGGTGTCAGTTAGTTTGGAGCTGACTCAGAATAAAAGTTCAGTAAACATTAATTAAGCTTTTAGTTGTAGTTGGATTTGGGTGAGTCCACAATTGTGAAAACATGGGGGTGTTTTTCATAGCTAGTCTGTTCTTCTCGCTGCCAAAAATAATGGAAAATAATCCTGAATGGATTAACTGGTTGCATTTTTCCTTATGAAAATAACACTGGCATTTGTCCGACCAGTAAGAATTTGGTCAGATGAGAGCATATCAACAGTCGACCAGCTGACTCTGAGACTGAAGCCTTGGGAATAGGTAAATTAACTAATCTAAAGCTCTTCATCACACTGTCTTTAAAAGCTTTAACCAGCACAAAATGAGCCACTGCAGTTGGCTAATATGTTATTTGCCGCTAAGGCCTAGGGCAGTCAACAATACTGACATGGGCTGATACAGGTGTTTGACAGATGTATACACCCCTAGTAAAATGTGCAGGAACCTTTCTCCAGCAGTTTTATTTAATGTTCTATTTAATGTTCTGCTTGCATGATACAGTACTGAATCTATTATCAAGAACCCAAAAGAAACCAAAGAAATAAGGTCCAGTGCAATTCAAGTGTACTTTGGCGCATTTAGCCAAATTAGAATTTCTTATCGCTTCTCTTGATATGCTTGAACTGACCTATTGACTATCTAAATCGATTACTCAACATATCTGTGATGTGAAGCCAATAACATCTGACTAATTTTCACTGAATTAATTTAGTATTTCCTAAGTGGTGGTAAACGGCTGCAGGACAGATGCAGATGTGTGTGTCACCAAATCTTGAAATTTGAAAATTGAATTAAAGATGGAAATGCCAACAATGAAGTAGAGTAGGACTCCTCTGCTGGTCTTATCAGTGGTTAGCAGGTCACGTTGCTTTCACTGATTACTCGGATTTAATCCGTATGTCAGGTTGGCAACGGAAATTGAGAGACATTTCAATTTCAGCCAGAAAGCAGACAAAGATTGCAAGAGAGTAAGGCAGGAAGCTTGGTACAAAAGGGAGAGTGTTTTAAAAATCATGCAAGCAAGTATAAAAGACTCGCTGTTGCATCACCTGTTTCCATGGCTCAGCCCCTTTACCATGGCAACGGAATGCCGGTTGGGTCATCAATGTGGGTGTAGAAAAAAGTCCAGAGGAAGAACAAATGTGTGTTTACTCTATTAGAGCTGCAAGGCAAGGACAAGCTCAGTATTAGAGTGCTGAAAGTGTTACATCATTCAAGAGGAATCCTACCCCCCCCCGTGGCTCGCTAACCAAGCACGGTTCAGTCTTTCAGCTGTTTCTCTATTGACTGTATAAATGGAGGAAGCGAGCAATAGCTTAGTAATTGGGTGTCTTTGTGAAATGTCAAAGAACATTCTTCATTGCCAAGACATCTTAATATAAATGTAGATTTTAGTCCAGCCCCTACCAAATCCCTCAAATCTGCTTGCCAAGTACCCACTCAGAGCACGTTAGAGTAACCATTCTGCTGTGTTTGTCCTATCCTACTCTCTCGTCACAGGAACAACAGAACGAGTCTGTCTGATACAGGGTACGGTCGAAGCCCTCAATGGTGTCCACAACTTCATTGCAGAGAAAGTCCGTGAGATGCCCCAGAGCGCCCAGAAACCAGAGCCAGTCAGCATACTGCAGCCGCAGACCACAGTCAACCCAGACCGCGTCAAACAGGTGAGATCCTGGACAGTTAGTGGGGTCATTAGGGTGTGCGTTCACTAGGTGATAGGAACAGTCCACTTCCAGAACACCTTGTTTATTAGTTGCCAGTCATAGCTGTTCTCTGGGCCGTGACCCACAGTATGGTAGGGTCAGGAAAATGTGAGGGTATGTGGTTATTTTTACCTCCAGTCTTTCATAGCTAGACAGAGCCGTGTGGCAGCTGCAGCCTAAACCCCTGGGATTAACAAATCGCTGAGTAAAGCGGGGGCTGGTATAGTACTCTGACTCAGTGAGCGATATCCCTTTCTGTCAACCATTTTTACTATTATATATTCCTCATGTTACCTTTTATTGCTACCACAATCTTTCTGTTTCTCTACAGGCCAAATTGATCGTGCCCAATAGCACAGCTGGGCTGATCATTGGCAAGGGTGGAGCCACAGTGAAAGCGGTGATGGAGCAGTCAGGGGCTTGGGTGCAGCTCTCACAGAAACCAGAAGGCATCAACCTACAGGAGCGAGTAGTGACCATCAGCGGGGAGCCTGAACAGAACCGTAAGGCTGTGGAAATCATAGTGCAGAAAATTCAGGAGGACCCTCAGAGCAGCAGCTGCCTCAACATCAGTTATTCCAATGTTTCGGGCCCAGTTGCCAACTCCAACCCCACTGGCTCCCCCTATGCTAATACGGCTGAGGTGCTGCCCAATGCAGCTGCAGCAGCTGCCACTGCCTCCAGCCTTCTGGGTCAGGCCGGATTGACAGGAATGGGCGCCTTCCCTGCCGCCATGTCCAGCTTATCTGGTAATGATCTGCTGGCCATCACCTCAGCTCTCAACACACTGGCCAGCTACGGCTACAACACTAACACCCTCGGCCTGGGCCTTAACCCGGCAGCTGCTTCTGGGGTCCTTGCTGCAGTAGCAGCTAGTGCTAACCCGGCTGCTGCTGCTGCGGCTAACCTACTGGCCTCCTACGCTAGTGATGCCTCGAGCAGTGCTGGCCACCCTGCTACAGGTCTCGGCGGGTTCTCCTTGGGGTCTCTAGCAGCTGCTACCGGGGCTTCCAATGGTTACCTAAATGCTTCATCCCCACTGATGGCCTCCTCCCTATTGGCAACAGAGAAGCTGGCAGATGGGGCCAAGGACGTGGTTGAGATTGCTGTGCCCGAGAATCTGGTGGGTGCCATTTTAGGGAAAGGAGGGAAAACGCTGGTGGAGTACCAGGAGCTAACGGGAGCCCGCATCCAGATCTCTAAAAAAGGAGAGTTCATTCCTGGTACTCGGAACCGTAAAGTTACCATAACAGGGTCGCCAGCCGCTACGCAAGCAGCACAGTATCTGATCAGCCAGCGGATCACTTACGAGCAGGGCGTGCGTGCTACCAACCCACAAAAGGTGGGCTAAAAGGAAAAAGAAGAGGAAAGAAGGAAAGGATGAAGACAGAGATAGAAGGGAATTGAGAGAGTCATAATGAATAAGGAAAAAAGAAACGTCCAAATATCTGTTCAATATTTCAGTATCAAATGAGAGAATCACAAAGGAGGAGGTGGGGGAGACAACCAAGATAAGTGTGTGTGATATGTGAATGTGTTTTTAGGACTGACGTCCTGATGTTTTTTAAAAGTTTGTGTCGAGTCCTTTTGATGATGGCGATCAGAGTAAGCTGAACTGGTCCACTGCCAAGCTGCAGATTCAAGGGTGAGGCCAAAGGGTTCACCCTCCTCCAAAACCTCATAGCTCTTTTATTTTACTTTTTTGTGTTTGGTTTTGTTTGCAAACCTCAGCTCCCGGTGAGTTGAGTGTGTCAGATGAAGTTCCAGCCAGCTAATAGAGCTGTTTTACAAACCTTGCTTGCTGTATACAATGCAGAAGGCATTGTTAACAGGGGTGTGGTTTTATGACAAGCACCTGAGGTCATCTCAGTTTATGGGGAAGCAATCTGAGAATAATTAAAAAAAAAAAATCATATCTCTGTTGACATTCTGGCTCATATCATAATTGAAGTTTCTAAATTTGGGTATTTTATACTTTCATCCTTTATTTATTGACATGGTCTCATTCAAACACAAATAGATTATTTAAACCTGTGAATGCAGGTTGATCTGAATGTAAAAACAATATTAGCCTATTGCTATTTTTTATTTACAGGGATCAAATATTGTGTTGCAGTGAAAGAAATGTATAACTCAAACCCAGTCTGAACTTCACTATTGCTGTTTGCAAGTATAGTTCAGGGGTTAAATAATCAATGTGAGAGGATAGAGGAGACACACAGGAATGTATAAATATATTTTACATGAACACACATAAATGATGCTCCCACAAACGCACAAACACTGAAACATAGTCACATATTCAGTCACAGAACACACAGAAATATGTTGTCGTTTAACCCTTTCTTGGTGCTATAGGATTAGGTTTATATCTCCTTTACCATGGAAACAGAATCTCTCTGGCGACTAATTTAAAAAAGCTGCTGTGTCGTCCAGCCATTAGTAGCCCATTGGACTTGACCCAGCCTCTCACCTAATGACAAATAATCAATTTCAGCATCACTGACAAAAAAGCAATCCAGTCTTAATATTTGAAGTCCTTTCAATGCAAGCCTTTTGTTCTTCTTTAGACATTTGTAACTCCCAAGATTTAACTTAAAGCTCAGACTACCTTAAAGCAGTGTCTAACCAGTTCAGTTCGCAAAGGGAACAAAATACTACAAAAGCATTTTGATAAGTAAAGCTGTATGAACCAATATCTGTGAACAAAGAAACTATTGCCTTTACATTAAGGGTACCAAATAGTTAAGAGACACACACTAATGAAAGGGAAGTAAAATGACACTTGAAAAAGAAGGCTTGGATTCACTTTTTTTGTGAGCCATCCTTCCCAATTTGCATCAAGACAAAAAAAGGGAAAAAAAAGGATGATTCTGCAGTTCATCCAGGCAGCCTGTTATCGTTCCCAAAACGTGTTAAAGCTCACTAACCTCAAGTGAAGCACGTAATACAACAAAATGTTTTGGCATTTGTTGTCTTTTATTGGCAATTGTTTGTCTAATGCAGGCAGGATAATTGTCTCGAGCATTTTCAAGCACTCGAAGATTACCTTGGCTTCCTTCTGTGCTGCTATCCATAGTGTTCATCCTGAGTACACTGGGTCTCTGAAGACTGCACTGTGAGACATTAAGAACACAATGTAAAGCGTGTCTATCCCTGCTTGGGATGTGAGTATATTTTAATGTGCACATGTATGTCATATACACAAGACCTACCAATACTGACAGAAGGGATATCGCCACAAGAGCATTTATACGCAAGCGTCTTGTGATGTTTCTGTTTACCAATGCACTGCACTTAAATTAGCAGACATTTCCCCAGCTACAAATTATTCCCACCACATTTTCTTGCACAGTCCTGTTACGTCCCCCCCCCCAAAAAGAGACATCTTTCAATTGTCCCCATCAACCCAAGCTCTATGATCAGCTTCCTGAATACACGGCTGTGAGGGTTGGTGCTGAGCTATGTCCAAGAAAACCAGAACCACACCCATTTTTTGGAAAAAATTTAATGAAGAGCCTTTTCATTTTCATAAATCATGTTTGAAAGTAAATGGATATGAAAGTGTTTGAACAACGCTTTGTGTCTGAACATTATGTGTGGCAACTGCAACAATTGTGAGCCTTTCTTAAATCTTTCCTTTCACTATGTGTCTGGAAGGCTTCGCAGTCATCCATAAATTCAATCTGGCCACCAGTGAATTCATAGCATAAGATAACCTTTTACTGCCCAAGGTTTTAGCATATAATAAGATACAAGCACAAAACAAGGAGATGTTCTATCAATGCAACTGGACTGCTCTCTGATCAATAGTTGTGCCAAATGCTATTTCTCTCTGCCCCTCATTAACTTTCCTCTTTCTCTCAACATTTTATTCCCCTGCATGTTGCCGCTTCTCACCGTTCTGAGATTCCTCCTGTGTCCTAATCCCTGTCTGTGCTTCTACCTACACTGTGCTCTCCCCCTCTTTCTCCTTCCTCCTGTCTTGTCTTCTCATGGGTGGTGTGTTGGATGTGCTGCTGGTGGGCAAGTTATGCACTGTAGGTCATAAGGGTATGAAAATATTTCCCCAGGCCGTAGAGTTCACAAGGCTAACATGCACAGAAAACACCTGCCTCCAAAAACTGTGACACCCACCAAGACCAACCAGCAACGTCAGCTAAAAGTATCAAATTCCCTCTCTAAGAAGAACAAGTAGACAGGTTTAGACAGTGAACTATGGCCTTTTAAGGGAAGAGAAAGTGTTGTTTTTTTTCCCAAAAGAAGGCAAGTCACGGTCGAATAAATATTCATACGTTGGCTGAGCTCAAGTTACAGCCTCCAAACAAAGCATAGTAAGGACAGAATGCATAGGTTAGCAAGAGTAAGGTGGGAACTCGTTTGTGACCTCAAGCCGAAACAATGACATCCTTTATGCATATCCTCTTATCTGAAAATGACTAGAATTCATTTCTGTGGAATACAATATGTCATGTCATATGATCTATATGTACTTTATTGTAGCTATTCTAGTTTGTAGTCCAAATGCAGTCCAGCGTTGTCGATACAATGTGAAACTATGTTATATTTGTGTGGATGATGAGAGTGCCAACTAAGCCTGATTAAGATTAGCTTCGCAATTTGTTTGTGCATTATGATGACTCATCATCGACCGGTGGTGTCCATATTTCTGTCATTGATGATTTAGTTTGACAGTAAGAAAATGTAAAGAATATTGGAAGCAATATAGTAGCATGTTGTCCTGTTTTGTGTTTTATGTCTGTTGTATGAACCTTTGAAATTACTAAGATTTTGAATGAATAGGTTTACATGTACTTTTTGTAAGTTATGAAAATGCTGCTATTTGATAAGTAAACTATACAAAATATTTTAGTTGAAAAGATGTCTGGTCTGTTGATTAGAAACATGCTCTAAAAGGCTGGAGCATAAAACGAGGTGTATAGAATACTATACAGTATTGGTAAGATAGTAAAAGTAATAATAGACTCCATAGTACAACCTGTGCCAAACTAGACCTCTGCAGCTTCTGAAATTGTAGATGTGCGATCAAATGTTAGATATCAATAACTTGTTTAGAAGTGCTGATCAAGTGCCAATCAAACACTGTCTTTTAAGTTAAGAAAAGATAATCAAATACATTACTTAAGAAAACAAAGGACAAAGAACTTTTTGTGCGTTGTTTTATCCCATAGGTACATAGAGTAAGAGTTAAAGATTGTGATTTTTATGGATCCATGTTGTTTTACACTCCATGCATCCCTTGTGTGTTTGTTTGACCTGTGGCTTAAGTACTGCTGTTTTCTCACAAATGTCTCTATAGGCCAGCATGGACTAAGCATAACATGTTATAAGCATTCATAACATAGCCATTAACAATCAAAAATGTGTTTGTGGAGTTAGGTGTTATCTTTTTGCACGTCTTCTATTGCATGGTATCAAAGTAAATTATGGAGGAAAAAAAATCTACAAAAATTTGCGAGGTGTCTCGCAAACATTCAAAGACATAACGCTGCATGCAGTCAAATGTAAAGCACTTCAGTTTTACTCGCCTCATGTTAAAAAAAAAAAAAAAAAAATTATTTTTTTT